>UZAN01042117.1:40034-51267 GCA_900618425.1 Echinostoma caproni
AAAATGGCCAAGCAAACGATTGTCAGCTAACCGACGCTGTGATTTTTGTGGACGACCAATGAGCTGAAGTGCATTAGAACTAGAGCGATCAGACTCAACGCACATGTTCCAAAAGGTCCTGAAGCCTTTTACTGAACCTTGCGAACCGTAGCTTTTCGTTATGTGATCAAGTTGGAACAAATTACTCGTTAAAGGTGACTAATATTTAGCCATCTTTAAATGGTTGTGCTAAACGTTGATATTAGATGAGATTAACAAGTGATCTGCGCATAAACGAAACTGAAGGCTATCTGTCTGCTAGGCAGGCGGAGTGAAAAGCAGCATAACCAGGCCTCGAATACACTTCATTTTGCAACACGTACGCCAAAATTAATTATATCAGGACTGCAACCCATTTATATGCCCTCGCTAGGTGTGTCATGAAAATCGTCCTTATGTATAATAATTTAAAGAGATGGTAAACAAAGCATCTTTCACCGTTGTTTTTTTTGAACATTAACTGAATCCTGGTACCTTATAAAACATAAATGATTGTTGACGTATCCATAGTTCATCACTGAGACCTCAACTATGCCATGGGGTAAAACAACTTGTTCATTGTAATTGCCAGAAACGCTTGCTAACCGACCTGTATGAGGTTAATCCCGTTAAAGACTCACAGATTTATCGCTTGACATGCGAATTTCTACACGATTAGAGAACTGCCTTGTGAGATTGCCAAGAAACTTGAGCAATGAGCTGATACCGTAGGAAGGGCGAGGTTAGAGGAGCAGTTCGAGACAGANGACAGAACTTAATCAATTAAAGAAAGATAGGGCTATTTTGAGAGTAACTTCCCTGAACTCAGTGCGGTTCTGATGGTCCAGTGTGGAATTACCTTTGGTTTGTACGTTCACTGATAGTTTCTGGTTTAGTGCTGCCTGAGTGCTCAACTGACTAATTGCAAACCAGTAGGTTAGGAAAAATCAATGCTCCCTAGTTGGATCGATTGTCTTCCGCCGTCTGGTAATGAATGTAACCCCAAATCTAGTTGAAACTTACCTTGCTACCTTCCAAAATCGTGAAATGTCTCGGCTTAGCAAAAACCAATCATTGTAGCTGGTTTTGTTATCAAGTTAAGGCGCACCCGATTCTTGATAATCGGTCACTGGGCAAGATTTGATGGGATACACATCATGCATTTTACAGGATTTAGTGGGAATCCAGTCGATTGCACATACTTTACACTGACTTTGTGACAATATTGTTGTCATTTGATGCGACTCCCTTCTAATGTAGAATAAGTTCCGTCACACATGTGTGGGGAATCACCGTATACTTCATGATGTAATCCTGCATTTTACAACGGAAAATTCACAATTGTTTGAAGTCATATGTAAAAATAACAACCAGTTATTTTTGATGGTTTTTGAATTGAGACTATGACATGTTTTGCCTAAAACACATGGAAGCAGACTAGACAGTATGTTGTTTTACTACAGGTCTGCTTACCTCTTTTTGGTACCGGAGGTAACGCCTTGACTTGGGGAATTTGCTCTCTAATGGGTACTGAGTACATCGAAGGAGTATGATGAGTAATTTAGTTATTTATATCAGATTGTAAGTTCATTTTTCTCATTTCCTTTTATATGATAATCTGAGAAGCACACAGGAAATAGATATATTGGTGTTATAGATAGATAATTAAATAGTGACTTGATTTTCACAGGCAAAAACGTCGTTTTACGTGTAACAATGTCGCGCTCTAGTTTACATCTTTTTGACTAATATCAAGAATTCTGCAGCATTATTTTTATGTTTTTGGACCTAAGTGAATGAATCGATTTTACCGCTTGTTCTGCTTTTTTGGGACACGGGTTAACTGAAACAGGGTGATCGAGCCACTACTACAATGAGCTACTACCTAAGAGAAACAAGGTTATCATTCGTGTTTATCTAACTGTCCATGTGAACGTACGACTGCTTACTCATTATTTGTCATTTATTATCATCCCAAAAGGTTGATGCGTAATATTTCAGTCAAATGAATACATTTTCTCAATTATTTGATAATTATAATTTTCCTGCTTTAAACTGCACAATCGGGGATCAGGTTCATGTGCAATACATTAGATGAAGAAAACGTCTCTTAACTCTAGTTCATTGAGTGGAATTTTGGAACGAAATTGATTTATTTTTTACAATCAAGATATACGCACATGACCGCCATGGCTTTCCGGGTTACCAAATGCAAATCAAGTACACTTTATTTTTGCTTAATTTTTTTGAATCTCCTTGTAGATCAATAATGTGTGTATAACGCAGCGTTTGAGAAAAGCACAAAATAGGTGATACGCCTTTTTAGATCAATCATCGTCAGTATCCCATGGTGGTAAGAGTTGGAAAACCTCTTGTTTGGGCATCCCGGGGCATCAAAGAACAGATTAATTCACCGAGTTATCACCATATCCTTATTCTAAAAATCGCAACAATTAACTCTCTAATTGTACAATCTAAAGGAAATAATTGTATCAACCACTAATCGACTGATTGATCGATTATTTTCCAACCTCTCGGATATAAGTGAACTAGGCTGATTCTGTGCCCGGTCTCCGTGTGACCAAACCGAAAACTAACTTTTAGTTCATCTTTGTAAACTATTTTGCAGAGCAGCAGACTTGCCCCATTCATCTGATCTCAACCCATCCGTCCGCGCATTTTATAAATGGGTGAATTCTGTTTTTCATTCGCATTCCCTGCAGATATTTGATGTGTGTAGATTCCGTTTTGATCACAATGAGAAAAATTGCATTATTGAAAGAGCAGCAATTATTTTATTGGGAAGAAGATACGATGTTGAAAACGTTTCTGTTTAATGTTTCAAAGGATGTGCGTCGATCCAGTGAAAAGCGTCATTCGAAAGACGAATTTCATTTGCAGTTGTTTGAAACAACAGCAACAACAACAACGACGACAACAACAATGTTTCCTGATTTTGTGTTCGCAACCAACGACACACCATTTACAAGCGCAGCGTAACTACTGACGCATAGCATAAAAATAGAGACCTAGAAAAAATGTTTTTAGGTAATTTCGGGGGAAAATGTTTGCGACGCAATGGTTAGAGCATGGTTTACATCTATTGACCAAACTTGTGAAACCTTAATTTCACCACACGCATATATGTAAGTTTCCATTATCGTATTTGCACATCGACAACCATGAGTTATAAGTAAATTGTACCTCCACCTGCAATGTTCCCATTTCTCCGGTATCACTGTTTGCATTTGCGCGACCTCAAAAGTTACAGCCTAAAACAAGGCATTAGGTGTCATGCAATTAAATGTTCCTTTGGTTGAACAAAAGCTGATTGTTCTTTGCCCGCGTCATCAAACTTGTCTAAACAGTTTATGTATATGAAATTTAATTTTTGGAAACTAGAATCTTATTGAATAATGTTATAATTATATTCGTCTGGTGTATAGTAACACAATACCCCTTGCTTAAATAAGGTTGACAAGGGTGTGTATTGAGAGAAAGAGAACTGTTGAAAACCGTGGTGCTAAACGAGATCGATCAATAGATATTGATCTACGTGGGATTTATGAAAGCAACCATTGCATCGTAACTTCTAATTCCTCCAGGAAATCGTATTGATTATCCGTTAGGTGATACCATTCATGTTGGTTCGGTTGTGAACCGGAGTGGAGAACCATTCGTTCTATTTCACAACGTCCCCGTGAAAGGTATTTCCATATGCTTGCCGCATTTTTCTTGCCTGTGTGAAGAACCGATACAAAATGTCAGTTCTTTGATGTCAGTCGCTCTGACCGCATTCAACTTTCTCCTACTGTGAGAGCACCTCGCAACGGAATATGGCACAAATTGGGCTCTTACTGCACTGTCCAGAATATGTTGATGGTTGAGCAACACATGAAGCAGATAAGTAAAAGTCTCCTTATTTCGGCTAACGTGCTGACAAGAGTTATCCAACATAAATTGTAAATATCCGTCACAATTTCATGGATTTACCTTTGTCCTCTTCTAGAGGTTGTGGTAGCGGACGCGTTTCGGGAGTCGACACTAAAGCAAGAATGATGATATTATGAAAAAGATCAGCCTGTATCTGGAAATAGTAACACGTGAGAGGAATACTCAAATTTTCCGATTTCAATATTTTTCCTTTGGAATAAACAGACAATGGAATATAGGTGACAAGCGAAATGATTACTTTTCTGACTGACAGCAATTGCAAAATGTAACAAACAAAATCATTGGATTCTAAATGATGATTTCAACATGTGACGTATAATTATTGTCCAAGAAGACATTATTTTTGACAGTTCCGGAAATCAAGTATATAGTATACTGCATTAGATATACTCGTAGCCTGCTCATCAACTTCACAGCCAGTATAAGTTTGATGTATGTTTTGAAAAGCAAGTGTGAACGCCACTGAAATCATAATAATTCATAATATTAGTCTGTGCTCGTTTTATTACGAAAATAAGAATGTGTTTACTGAGCTGAACACTGTGGTATATGTACAATAAAAATAGGTCATTATTTGTCTTTGATTTTCACGGAGTAGAAGTAGAGTGGCATGCCTGCCAGTGAGTAGAAGCAGATGCGGTTCATCTCAAGCAGTTAACACTTGAACGGTGAGTATTGTAAATGTGAAAACGTTGCGTTGAGGTGTAACATGAGTTCTGTAGTCTGATGCATCATGTCATAGCTGTTCTTCCATCCGATTGATAATTTAACCCCTGTGTGACATTCACTGTGAAGTAATTACTTGATGTATCCGGACTTGTGCGCAGAAGGACCCATTAAGTGTCATTCGATTTCGAAATCATCAAATCATCATTGCAAAAAAGCAATTGCATATCCGAAAATTCATTGCAAGCAAATTGGGATAGAGCAAAATCCACAGTGTTCCTATTTATCATCACTAGATCACTAATTAGTCAATCAGCAATCGACGAAAACATATTCATTCTAGCTGTTTTCGGTTGTCCTGTGTAAATCCATGTGCGCACACAACGCACAATTCAATTTTTCAACTGCTGAAAATCCCAATTGACGTATATGGGTATTAATGACATCTACCCAGAGGGGTTCCCCAGGGGAACGAAGAATATCAATTTTGTTAGAAAAATGCCGTTTTCACAAGTAATGATAAAATTATAATGAAAAAGAAACAAAGTAGCAAGGAAACTGTGTTTGCGGTTCCTTTTCTGACTAACACTTCACATTTTACATCATAATGTTTGGCTGGAAAAGATTCATGGGATGACAAGAAATAAAATGGTATTTTAATGTCAACGATTAAACGTTTCTTAAACTTCCGTTGTCACATATACATATCACTATGGGTAATAAAAGGGGTATAATAGATGACCATAACGTGTGCGATTATGGCCATGGAAGACCGAGTGCTCTAACGAATTGCCTTTGGATTTAATGGAGGGTTAAAGTATTTAGGAGGATCCTGATTGCCTCCACAGTGGCCAACGCGCGACTCATACCTCCTCTAGATCAACGGTCACGAAACAGTTGAGGAGAAGAAGATAAAGTGACCACATTAACCATGGGGTTTCACTCTACTAGGAGTAAAAACGATGGATGATTGATATTTACATTTCTCGGTAGACTGCTTCCGACAACAGAAACGTACACCCAAAATGTGAATTCTAACTTGTTAACCAAAATGAGTGGATGACAGATACATAAATACATCATTTGGATGAGTAAAAGCGAACTCATTGTTAGGGAATGAAAACCAAATTCCCTATTCACAACGTTTCATAGGCATAATTTGCATATCCAGTCCAGTCCGTTGAAGATCGACGTACGTAAACTACATATGTAACACGGAATCCCAGGGGAACTCCAGAAATAAACATTTCCACCTCGTGTGAAGTAGCGAACGGGAAAAGCATTTAAGACAACTTCCAACCTTTATGTCGGATTATTACTAAGTTGTATCGATAAATACCCATAAACAAGAAAGCCATGGTACTTGAAAAAACGTAAGCAGCTCGTTGCATAAAGTGACGAATTTTGTTGATAAGAAACCTACTGAAGGCCAGTATTTTGCCCCCTGTGCACTCTAAATTTCCTCACGGTTGGTGTGTGAATAATTACTTTTGAATCAATGCAGATAGAAAAACTGGTACTGAAATTCTTCCGCTTCAAATGTGTGAGCTGCAAGCAACGACTGCAGCGAATCGTAGCTGGGAACGTGAACGTAGAAATCATTTTCTCCACATCGAACTAGTATGTGACATTTTCTTATGCACTGTGTTTTTGCGGCTAAGGAGACGTGCTGCTTATCTCAATTTCAATTCCCCGGGAATATGGTCGCATTAGAATGCCTGTAATTTTTCTGATAAACGTTTCTCTTGATTCCCCTCCCTCGTCGGGATGCATCTTATACAACATACGCAAAATGTGATCATGCTTTGTTTGAGAATATAAAATGTGGCATCAATATGTGGCATCACTATTTGGAGTGGTATATGATAATGGTAAAATTGACCGGGGTGCTTGGTGCACGTGACCGACTTTTCAACTCTCCTTCAGCGTTTCAGTGAGTGTGACATATTTAAGGCATTTGTTTTTTACTGCAGTAGATTACCAGTTCATTGCGATGGCAAATGCACATGCACAAACAGATATGTCGCGGACGGGACGGTGGGTAAGCTGTACTGATGAGCTCCAACAGGAGCGAAATTCGAGTTTAGTGCTTCCGAGTGTATGGTTAAATCGACGATCTGAGGAATGTGCGTGAAGGTGACTACCTAAGGATAGTCAGCTCAAATCAATAAAAATTAAACATCCCACACCATTGCTCACAATTAACTGAGTCAAATGCAAAAGGTCTGTTTGACTTTCCAAAGAAAAATCAGCAATCAATGTTTCAACAAGGTCTCATTTTATTTAAGAGTTCTAATCTGTGGAGGCTTCAAGTTTTTGGTCTAAACGCCTTCATTTGTGAACACAAATTGGGGTTTGAGCAGGGTTTATTATGATATTATGATGGTTTCCGTCGTTCAAGGAGTAAATAAATCTCTGTAAGTAAATGCGATGGAGATATTTGTGCGTACTGCTGACGTGTCCAAAAAACAACGAAACAACTATTCAGTGCTCTTGTCGGTCATCAGCATGATGTGAAATTCCAACTGTCTCCGAACCTTTGCTTGGTATATCTTACTCATATGACTGATGTTAACGGAAAGGTGAGAGTAAAACTTTTAATATCTGGATTGGTTCTATAGACACCCTCATCTCAAGAGAGAAGTCTTCTAAGTCATTGCCCTTAAGAATTTTCATGAGAATTAAGATACTGCAACACTTTAAACCTGATACATAATGCGGATTTACTTGACGAAAAATTAAATAATTATTATTTAATAATTGTTAAATTTAAACATTGTGTGCCATTTAGAAATGCGGTTGCACAAACAGGGAGATATCTCATGGGATGTGGAACTACTGCCCCCATATACCTAGTCCTCCTCAGCACAACATGCAATTTTTCATCAAGCACAACTTATGTCCTCATGATTGAGAATTAACAGAGCAATTTGCGGATATCCGTACATCAAAAGCATTGCTGGTCAAAGCAATATCTGCGAGTTATAGGTTGTGCAAGTGCCAAGGACTAAATTTCGGTATAAATGGGTATATTTGGGAAGCAGATAGATCAAACGAGGCTGCTAAGGAGGTTTTCCAACTCAATGACTATTTAGAACAATTTCTCAATCCATATGCATTTCAACAGCGCAGATTTTTACATACGATAGCAAATCCGCAATCTAATACTCATACCCTATCGCTAAACCTATCCTACTTCACACATGCCGAGATTTTACCACCTCCCAATACCAGAAAGCCGTTAACTGGTAATTCTAAATCCCACTTATTTTTCGTGTTTGTGTATAGGTGCTGGGCCATCTAACCATGTCAAAGGGAAGAGAATCGAGAGTGACAAAAACTCAAGATGTCTCAAGAGATTGAGCACATGATAACAATCGTTAATAACAACAGATAACATAGTTTGAAAGAGGGAGTTCGTAGTGTATTGAGCAAATGAAGCGTGGAATGAAAATTAAGATGCACTGTACAATCGTTTCCATCGACACGATTTGGACCTCTAAAGTAGAATGCAAGCATGCTACCAACTCGGCCATCGGACAACTGATCAGAACGTTTCTAATCTTGAATTTACAGGATATAATACAACCCATATTTGCGAGTTTGTTGCGGGCACTTGGCCTTGATTATCTCAGCACCAGTCTCCAAGGTTGTGAAAATATCATAGTGGACTTCCCTTTATGTGGTATACCACATTTTTTACAAGGAATCTTCAGGAAGAGGACCACGGCAAATCGAAGACTACCAGAGAACCAATGGGAATGTCAGGCGATGGTGAGCAAGTTTGAGCTCACAATGTTTGAGGCTTTTACTGCAAACCACTGGGGTTCCTGCGAATCAATAAGACAATTAATCATGATCCCCAGTCAACCAGCTTTCAGTTTCTTTCATCAATGAGCACTTCCTTGAGTTAGGACATCAGTTTGAACAACATACTGCGTTTGTGCCAATGTTGACTGCCATCTTTTCAAGTTGATGGTGGTGTGCTGTACAAGGAGCTGTTGGTTTCTCAAGCATTGCCGAACGTAACTGTAGCTTTCTACGAGTACACAATCGACAAATTCAAATAGTTATAACAAACATTTTATGCACATTTTAAGCATTCTTTTATCCAAATACGAAGACATCAGATACGGGCGAACTTGTGTGAGTGTTTAAGCTTCTGGTTGATCCTGTTTTGTTACTGCAATAAAACGGACCACTTAGCTTCTAGCAACTGTAATAATCCACTTGGTCTCAACTGAAACCAATCACTCAATTGTGTCATCCTTTGCTTGTGTTACCCTTTTGTGTCTTGGTCATTTAATTGCATGTAAGGCGAAACAATAATAATATAGTAATCCTAAATTGCTGAGAATTAAGGGTGATTATGATGGAATCAAGTATCTAAATCTGATGGTATACGGATGATATACAGGTATTCACCAAACTCGTGCAACATCCTAACTTCGATCAGATTTGTTCCTTCCAACGCTAAATGTTTTGAGCCTCATTCACGGGATCGAAAATATCAATGCTCTACAATAAACGTAATATATTCGTAATAATATCCACCTGTCTTTGCATCTATTAGTTGAATGTACGATTCCTTGATTTTGACGACGGTTGCTGGTCCATCAGTGGTAAAATCACAAAGCCACACTAAAAAGCTTATCTGGAATTAACTTACCAAAAAGACTCACAGACGTCATGCAGGAAATGAAATTCCATCACGTCCATAAGCTGTTTGCCCTTCTTTATTTTTCAACACTGTAGGTAATCCACCAATTTGACTGTCCAACGGAATTTGCGTTTCCCTTAATACGGGCCACACCCTAACCGCTGACGATCATTGTCGAGGCAGCTAACTTATACTTGTTTCTAACAGGGGAAATTTTTCAACTGTATTCAAATGCCAACTGCGGGGTGGTAATTGAATGGATTGGATATTGTTTTGACCCATCCAGAAACTGCATAAATGTGTATTACATTATTTAATGAGGTCTACCCGTTTTCTACTGCCAAAACGAAAAAGTAACCTTCATCTGTGAAAAATGACTTCCGTGAATGCATTTTGAGAGTGACAGTTATCGAAAGTCTGCATTATCATTGCTTCGCATTCTGCGATATCCAGATTGGTGTGTAGGGAACCATTAACAAGGGTTCAGTATTGAATTAACTTCTAGCACGTTAGGCGGGATTAATATTTCATCCTTTTCATAAGTAAAGCTACATCGGTTGAAAAACTAGGTCATTAGATCAGCTTTCTCTAACAGCTGACTTACTAGTTAGCTAACAGTGGGATAAACCCATTGCCTCTCGAATAACTTGCCGCTCGACGTCAATTGTATGCCAAAATATCCTGGAAGTCTCATCCGGTTTGGGCGTGGTAACACTATAAGACACATATTCAAATAGCAGCACAGCACAAAGTCAACCGTCAAAGGTCAAATTATGTTTCTTGGGTTATTTTCAGCTCTTTCAGTATTGGGAATAATCCGTTGGTAGTTGGTACCCAAATACTTTACCAATTTATTTTCATTATTTTCAATAATTAGCTTATTTACCATAGGCTGAATAAAAAAAGTTAAGCAACTTTGACCAAATGTTTTCAGCTTAGTAATCACTCTAATGAAACATGAAACATCCATGAGAAAGAACAAATTTCAATGATGCTTTGCGTAAAATATTTTCCAAATCTGAGTCGTAACTTTAAAACTACTACAAAATGTTATCCGGACACTCAAGGCCGTGCAAACTCCAAAACTGATAGAAATAACCAAGATCATAAAAGTGGGAGATAAATTGGAGAATAAATACACTATACCAATTGCCATCAATACATAAGTACGATATCACACACTGAAATGTATTTCCAAGATGAGAGTGATGTTGCACGAGTTTGGGCAACACCTATACATGTGGATCAGGCGTTTAGTCAAGAATAGATTGCCGATGCCAATCAAAATACGGTCGTTTTACCTTGACCGGCCTCTGGCGTTTGCGATGACGGATGCATTTCCGATGTCAGTGAAGTTGCAGCTGAAACGAAAATGGAACATATCGTTAGGCATCTTCTTCAATTTTGGATTACGTTTGCCTACCTATAATGATAATTTTGAAGTGTGATGATTATTTGGTCCATGAAAATGAGTAGATTCACTGCAACCAAGTATATCGCGAATTGGGCTGTTTGAAAATGTGACTAGTTAGTGTACAAGATCTGGCTTATTTATGTTACCGGATTTTTGTACAAACTATTGGATAAATGCCACCCAAATGAAAAAATCATCAGTATACGTTTACGTTGATTCGCCATAGTAACAGATGGTTGTCTTCACGCTAGTAGGCGAAGACAACTTATTGTATGGCTGTTTATGATCAGGTCTACCCATTACCCAACGCGCGCGCCCTTCGATTGGCTGCGCTACACTTACACGCTCTCCGTCGCATTGTGGGAATTTTTACCTTTTCACTCACTATCATGTGCCGTCCTTACTCACGGGATGATATTATTTGTTTCAGACGTGCCAGGACATGCTTCGATGGTTCAGCGGTTTGTGCGACTCCATTTTCTCACTGTCCAGGCTGGCCCAAAAAAAGCAAGCATGCAGGA
>UZAN01042118.1:8110-27150 GCA_900618425.1 Echinostoma caproni
CCCCGGACGTTTGATCCCCCCCCCCGACTTCCGGTTCTGTACTGTTGCAAACCGTTTTGATAAATGCCTGTTGCCGCTCACTCGTCTTCTCTCTGCGTGAAACCTGAACGCGTGTATTTGCTGCCCGTGACTCCGGTTGCTTGTCGTTGATTGCGGCTTGCTCTCCCTCGAATTTCACACTAGAAGCCCGACCACTACGACCGTATGCTCCACCAAATTGAAGGAGAGGCGTGTGTTAAGATGTGTGCTTGTTATCTACGCAACTGGGCGGTGTCGGTGCCGTTGCCGGAGTGGATGAAAGTGTTACTTTAAATGCCAATACGATTGAGATCTTCCGACACCCACTGTGTGGATGTTAGGAATGTACGAGCGTAACTTCCAAAGGGTGGAGAACCGCTTTGCTTAGGTTTTGTTGCCCATTACCCAACGTTGGATCCAGCATGGAGCCACTATTTACACGAATCAGTGGACCGGATACCGATCATTGTGTTCCCTTGGTTACATGTGCGTAAACCACACAGACAGTTTCGTGAACCCTATAAGTGGTATCCATAAGAATAATGTTGATTCCTTTTGAGTCATATCAAAAGGCGATTAAAAAAATTGATCGGGTCAGTGGGTGATGTTATATGGGAACATTTGGATGAGGTACAGTACTGCATATGGTTCAATTTTCTGTATAAATGTTTAATAATGAAACCTATTTACGGCACTTCGTGCAGTTGTATCCTTGTTGAACGTCATTTACGATTTATTACATTATTCTTTTCATTATTATTTACCTTTTTCGGTGTATAGAGTGGGTGATATGTATTTTACTTATAAGTAGTATTTTTATTTTCACGAAAATTGCTGCTAGGGGTGCCGGAAGGTAACGTCAGCCATCCCAATCCTTGGTTCTATTTTCTCCTGAGACGGACATCGAGAAAGAATATGAGCAGATATTGGTGACAGGTTCTGACAAACATCAGCCACCAACCAAGTCACCAAAGGTTCATGGACACCGAAAAAGGGAAAATCTAGGAAGGGTTGGGTTCATAGATCGATGATAATCAGTAATCAGTAATGCCCTAGAAGTAGCCAATAAATCAGGAAACTTTAGAATGCCTAATTCAACCGGGGAAATCGCAGGGACGTGAACATAGAAAATTGTCGTCCGCATTTGACACTCTGGCCAGACAGCTGTTAGTATTTTCCGCTGACCCAGCAAGATAACGACTTTATCCGAGTTGTGATTCTTATTATTTGCAGCGCGCAAACTATGGTCGTAATTTACTATAACTTTCTATCCTAGTTACATTTTCACTATCTCTTTAACTTTGATTGTTTGAGAACCCCTCAAATTTTCTACAATCATGCTTTTATGTTGGTTATACTCCCAGCATGTTTCATGGACTTTGTGAAACATACGGTTATGCCCTGCCAGCAAAAGTGCTCATAGTCACCTCCACTGGTGATGAAACGTTTGTAAACAAATTGCCAAGCTCGGCGAACAAGCAAAACGGAATTCAGTTCACTCGAGCTACGAGAATCGATTTCCCATACTTTGTCAATGGATTGATTGTGGTTTGTGTTTCTAGAATGCTTTCAGCTGCAGTTCAGTTCAGTTCCCTTCTCACAAGACAATTCGTAACTCTAGCTGATTGAACACCCCCATTTGTTTGTTTTAGGCAATTATTCTTGGTTTCCAGCACTAAGAAATTCAATTTTTCATGTTCTAATATACAGAGAGGAGTTATTCCCAGACTCGGCAAGAGGCGTTGCATATATCTATTGGTCTATCATTCCTTCTCACGTATTTTTTCTAATCAGAGTTTACTATTATTTCTGATCACGAAGTATTATCCTTCTAATCACACACTGCTGCTATGATACAACGTTAATGCATTTCTCTGTACGCATAAAATTACGGTATTCACCACCATGTTGGTAAGAATATTCCACTTACAAGTTACAATGTTCATTTGTGAATACACTGAGCCAGACTTTCTCCTCATTCAACGCCTTCCGGTGCGTATACACCATTTAGTTGCTGACACCCATGAAACGTTTGGATATACAATTTGCGCTATTAAACGTGAATTTTCAGCCAAACGTCGAAAATCCCGTGTTCTTCTCGAGAGGGAGAAATTAACAAAAACACCGGATGGTGTTCTGTGTCTAAACGATCGTGTTGCGAATCCATACATGCTTCTTCCTTTTATACTGTTCGATCGACATTCTGGCAACACGAAGTTCAGAAATTGAAGGCCTTGGCACATTTCATCTGCTGCTGGCCCGATATTGATTATGATAGTTCTCTGTACGCTAAACAACGTGATCGTTTTGTACGCAATACATTGATAGTAGTCTCAATGAACTCTGTATCTTGGGAAGCACGGGTGTGACTGCATGCTGACTATTGTGGACCATTTTGAATAGATACTGGGCCTTATTTATCATTGATTCTTATTCTAACTCGATAGAGGCGTATTTTATTGCTTCAGCGGATCCCAACTTTACGGTAAATTCACTGTGGAAGGCATTCGTCCAGCAGGATGAGTCACCTTGTAGTCACTTCACCGCTGAAAAAGTCCTAAATGGTGCCTAGCGGGGTCATGTTGCCAGCTTTTCTGATTGAACAATAGGTTCTAGTGACAGCAAGGTTTACTTCGTCATTCGCATATCGCACAGACAGATGGGTGAAGAAAAAGCCGTTTACTACGGAAATTTTCCTTCATTCTTCAATCTACGGTTTGATCAATTAGACACATGTGGTTGCTTATACTTGACGACAACCAACTTGGCAATGTACGTTAATTCGACATCATACATAGTATTACTTCCTTTACAATTTATGCCCATGGGTACTGAACCAGATGATAATGCATCAGTTGTGTGTCTGACATACTGTGCTGCGTTAATGCCCAAACATCACGGGGTAATTCATACAACTGATATAACTTCATGTAACTTTCCGAAAATAATAAAGTTAGCAACAGACCAGGTTTTCGTCGAAAACAGTTTTTCCCAATTGCTGTTCCCGATGTCAGTCGCTATACAGGCGGGAATATTTCGGAATGAATAGGTGTGATATCCCTTGTCTAGTTCTAATCTAAGATGTTATCGGTCAATATGTGTATATTTTCACAGGGTGAAAATGTGTTATTATATTGGTCAGTTATGAACCTGAGTTGTGGTAGAATGGTAATATCTATAAGCACAAAGAAGACACGAAATATTCGAAATACACGTAGCATTAACAATTTCGATATATGAAATACGAAATATACTATGTGCACACTTTAAAATATCAGAAGCTATGAATTGTGGTATACTATTTTGTTAAATCAATGGATTTTATTTTATCAATATACTTTGTATGATTTTTAATTCCTGCTTTGAAATGACGCCCTTACAATTGCATTGGAACTTGATTGTAATGTCAATTTTTTAACTTGATTCATCACGACGTCTTCCACTTGTAGTTGGCCTGAAGGAAAACAACCTACGTGTGGACATGATCTGATTTGCTGAGGTCTAAATTGTGTATACTTGAGACTCCGGTTAGCAGGTTCTCAATTTCATGTTCTTCAATGAAACCACCCGGTTTGCTTTTAGCTCGTTTTATGATAATAGTCTGCTCAGTCACCGCATTTCATGCTGACACTAAATATGTCCTCATGTTTCGGATTTTACTGGTAATTTGTGCATAATTTGCTACCCCCCCCCNCCCCCCCCCGCAAATCCCTAGCAACCTAGTGTTCCAATGCGATTTGGAATTTCAGAACATTTTTGCAGATGGAAGAATGTCAGACGTGGAAGAAATCTTTCTGTTTATCATCCTATTAAATTTTTCATGTATTTTTATTCTTTTTCTATGCAACTTAGAGACAGTAAATGCGGATATGCAGATCGTGCCTGCCAAATGCATTTAAGGACACGACCGACGATATTACAATTTTTGTCCATCGATAGTCGCTACTAATGAGTAGTAAGCATAAAACTTTGTTATTTGCACTAATTGGACGTCTACAGCAGTAGTGAAAATTTCCACCTTGCAAAATTTATGCTTAACGCATTCAAAGATAAGACTACTATGAACACTCACGGGGGCCTATACCGATACAACTCTCTTCACTTTGGCCTTAAATGCGTCCCTAGCGTTTTCAACAAATAGAGGAAACGATGTTGGTTGGTCGCCAGTTTGCGGCAGCTTATCTAGAATACATTATTAACGTAAAAACAACACACAACAACAGAAAGCATTTCGATAAGATATTGCAGCGGAATGCTGAGAATGATTTCCGACCTCAGCCTTATAAATGGTCTATCTAATGTCAACTAGTTAGATTGGAGTTCTGACACTGCTAGTGGAAGACCAGATCCAATGAAAATTGTCGCGACAGAGTGGATGTGTGCAACTACGATTAAAGAAACAATACGAACAAGGAAATACAATACAACAATCTTAAATTGCTACCACAACTTTGTACAACAGATGTATCAGCTACGAGATCCATCAAACCAATCCCTAAAATGAAACACCGAATGGTACTTGTCCACTGCATGCTATAGGGCATTCGTTGTGATCAAAAGATTTATCGTGTCTAACGCACTAATTACTGCAGTTGAAAGCGCTTCCGAATATGGAATTGAATAATTTTTTCCACTAAAATTCACTAACAACAGTCGCAAAGCTGTTGACCATGTCTCAATATCCCTTTCAACCTCATAAAAGACCTATATTCAAAGTCAATCTTTTTATTGGGGAATACTTACGGTCTCTCGCAAAACTGGATCGACTTAAGGATCACAGGGGGATAGAAAAGTTCATCTTTTTGTAATTCTTTCGTGTTGAAAGTTAATACTTGACAATGTTTCATCCAGTTGGCGCTTGAGCACAGAAACAACGTGATGTAATGGGGAATTCCAAATACTGCACACTCTAAGGGCAAATGAATGCCGTGGGCATTCCAGCCGATACTTTTGAAGCACTAATTTGAATGCGCGCCACCTGAGGTGAATGTTGGGTGACAAGATGAATAGTGAACGACATGGGTGATCAGGGTTCGGCATTATTTGGTACACCAAGATCATGTCTCCTCGAAGTTGGCGATATTATGTGGAGTACAAATCCAATGATTTCCGTCTTTCTACGTCCGTCTGGGAAGGCAGTTCCTTGACCATCTTGATCATTCTTTGTAAACTTCCCAAAAGCTTACGATCACGTTGCAGCCATGTATTCTAGGCTTTGATGGCGTACTCTAGATGAGGCCAAATGTCAACTGATAACAAACGTGGGAACAGCATAGGTTCAAATTTACCAAATTCCCGCTTTAGCAAACCAACGTGTTTTAGAGCTGCGGACGACGAACGGGAGCAGTCTAAAGAGCAAATTAGGTCGTCATAAATAGTGAGAATGTGGCCCTTCTCATTCGAGGCTTACGGAGGTTTATTGATGTCCCAGAAAACACGGAAACCGAGATTTGCGGCGAAGGGAAACGACCAAACATTTAGGTGCATTGAATTCGATGTCATTTTTGATCTACCGTTGATAATCAGCACTATATTTCCCCTAAAGTGCCCGTGAGTCTTCAGGTCTTGTCACTGCTTTCCATATTTTGGCACCGTTAGGACCGCAAACCCGTACTCCTGAGCTACACGACCGACAGTTGTCACCTTGTGCGAGTGGCTCAATCGATATGGACGGTGAATGTTCGGATTAGCTCATTCGGTTTTTTATTACATGTGGAATCTTTGATAAAAAGCGTACCGAAACATTGTACCACTATTTACAAATAATTGAAAGCCTGTTTCGGAAAATGAGGTTCGGAGTTCAACGGGACGATACATATGCACTCGTGATGTGTTCTGATAAGAGCAAAACTCAAGTCTACTACTTCCGGCGTACAGTTGACTGCATGAACTGAGGAATGTGCATGCAGGTGAGGTTTGATGGATTGCCAGTTCTAATTAATTAATATCAATTATTCCACCACTACAAACGTTACTGCGAGCTAAACGTAGATTGTTATTTCATTGACTGCAGTATGTATGTGTAGAGGTACAGCGAAATACCCATGGATATATTGTACAAACTCCTGTTTCTAACTTCTATATTCAATTCCCCATTTCATAAATTTGACATTTTGAAACTTCGCATGTTGTGCACTTTCTTCTTGCATCATGTTAAGAAACTGCTGAGCCATCCGGATCGTCCATATTGAGCTCTTTCACTCCAGTGAACACGACAGCCCGTTTGTCGTTCCAAGCTATGTGCTATTTTGCCAATTGAACACTTATGTGGCATCGGATTAGACATAAGACATAATACCTGTCTCAAAATCTTGTATTTCATATTAGTAGTGGCTGGGAGCACTGAGTGCATTCTCCTGACACTCAAACAAAATAAAGAGAACAATTTAATCCCAGGCCATTTGTGATCTAATTGGAAGCTGCCTCAACAGTCATAATTTGGCAATGCCAAACTTACTTTTGTTCATTACCCTCTTTTTCCTCATACTTTACCGATCCCGGCAAGTCATCAAGTTTATCAGAACGTCTCATTCTTGGTGCCATACATCTGCCATTCCATGTGGTAACTCAGGGGTTCAAAATTTGTTCAATCTCTAAAACCCATCCTACGTTATTCAGTTTACTTAAATGAATCTTACAACGGCCGGCAACAATGTTATCACATGTGAGTGGGTGATGCTGGTTGTCGAAACCTCAATGATATTGGCTAGAGAACCAAAGCCACCGAATTTTATAGCTCTAACCAGTTTGGTATTGGATTATAGAACAACGACTTCGCCTTTAAAGTATTTTTCGCCATTTTAGAGCTTCATGTGCAATATTCAGAGTCCGATTTAATTCAAACATCTTTCATTATGATTTGCTATTTGTGTTACGTGAGACAAGTGGAAAATAGTTGGGGAAAAGCAGGTGGTCTCAAAAGCGTTTTTCACACAACTGATCAAAAGTCCCGCTAAATTTTGTGGAGTAAAACAAATATGGCTAATCTTTTTATCTATCCATAACAAAGTTTGAAGGATTCTGGTCAGTTTCCGACTCAAAGCGTTGAAGAGGTGTGGTTATCTCTTTTTCTTTTCCTATTAAACAAAGCAGTTAAACCTATATTTCAAGTGAGTAATGGAGGGTTTGGTTCCATTTCAAAGGTGAATTCGTCGTGTATACAGCAAATGAAGTGTGAACTGAAAAGCTAGGAAGCACTGGACAGCTATTTCGACCTGGTTGGTTTGTGCTATACCGTTTAAATGGAAAATGAAAAACGGTCTGACCAGGTGACCGAGTGGGTAGTACGCTTGCGTTCTGCCTGTGAGGTACCGGGTTCGATCCCCAGTTGGGTCGATGGATTGACACTGCTGATGAGACCCAACCAGATAAAAACAGCTGTCCAGTGCTTCCTAGCTTTTTGGTTCATGCTTCACTTGCTAGATACAAGACAAATTCACCTNAGCACCTATATTGTTATCCTGAACTGGCTCGGTTATTTAAATTGATTGTGGACCGATGAGCAATTCGTTCCACGACTTCATTACGATTGCTACCTAGATAGCCCTTAGGAATTCAATAATTGAGTCAACAAATGAAGTCTAATGGATGTGAATCGTATTTTAGCAGAGAATAGCACTTGCCTCGATTGTCAAAACCGAGTTAAAAGAGAAGCCAAATACTTGGGTTTTTAAAGAGCGATTATTCTTAGCAATGTACAAAATATACCAATGTGCTCCGGTTAATTGACTATATAAAGTTAGATCGGCCATTAAATCGCTGTAGAGAAAGAGAGCGAAAGCAAGGGACTAGTGTACAAAATCAACTTCGTACCCCCATCAATTTGTTAGGTATAGTTGGAGACTCCAGTTGAGTGACAGCCAATCTACAACTCCAGTTACTCTCTCTGTTGGACATGCGTCAAACCATCTCATTGATAGTGGCGTCGGCATCTGAGCACCTGGTAACCAGTTACCCTCAAAATGTCCTCAAACGTGTATGGATCATGAGGTCAGTTCATATTAGAGTGCATGCTAGGTCGGTACCAAGTGCCGCTTGTCCATCTGGGCCGTTCTCTCATCAGTCAGTCAGTCAGTCTCACGTACACCAATGAACATATATACACAAAGGAACCTGAGAATAGGGAAACCTGTGCCGAATCGAACGGAATGCGGTATTACAGCGTTGGTGAAACAAAAACAAAAAAAACGTAGCCGATACCATCATCAGTGTGGGACGAAAACCGTTCAGCATCCTGTCCGAACTGAGTTAGAGGGAGTCGACATCTCTGGGAATTCAAAGGGGGAGGCCAACACAAACAGAGAAAGAGTGAAGTAAATTATCGGTCGGTTTCGGTTGTGATACCGGTCTAGGTGATCGCGCTTACATTTCGAGACGGCTGTGCAATATGTCCTCTGGAGCGCATGACTTTGACCGAGGTTATAAAAAAAGCTGTTTCGCATGTTGTTACGGCGTATAATGCTGACATTTGTGAACAGTAAATACTGAATCCCATTGATATCGAAAGTATACCGGTCCGATTTTTCGTAATTGAATGAGAACGAAAGACTAATCATTAATAATGAAAATTTTCCGTTCCAGAATAACTTCTGTTTGTCACACATTCCCTTCGAGATATTTTAGGATTGTGAACGCTGTATTTGAAAGGAAATTCAGCGAGCTTTTTTGTTCAACTAACGTCAGTACTACTCGAGAGTAGTAGAAGGTTTATTTTTGATTACATGATGAACTTCTTCATGTATCATTGTGTGCTATTGTTGGAGACCAATTACGCAAGGTTTGTTACAAAGGAAGATGTTAAAGTTAACTACGGAACATACTTTGCAGTGCTTTGTCACTCAATTACCATAATGATTAGATCACTCGATCACAATGGATAGTCAGACGTACCTTATAGCTATATCTATTTAATTTTAGGTAATAATAAACTTCTGAAAGTTTGACTCTCACTTGTGAAGAAACAAATTTTACGTTAAAATGATCCCTTCAGTTATCCCGACCCCATCCCCTTTTTTCACATACCGCGAACCCGTAAGCGAAGCTGAATAGGAAGAGTGATAACACATTTATTGTTTTGTTTTTAAACCGGATGTTTTCTTCGGCTCCGACAAAATAAGGTGAATTTCAATCGATGAAATCGCGTTCGTTCACCTAGATTGAATGTAGTATGCAGCCTTCGTTCGTCAGATTGTGGTCACGCGTTGTGAAACACGGACAGGTTGGGATTAGCTTCGGCTACGGACCAGGTTTTGGTAAATACCGTTCAATCTCAGGCACGGTTCACTTGGCTCAGCTTCGCCCCTATTCCACCAGGCTGTGGATCACGTGCATGCTATGGTGGGATGGACACGTGTCACCCGCGCATTTCCTACCATTGAAACTGATCCGTCAGGCTGATAGTCCAAATTGCATCGTGTGGGGTTCAGGCTCGAAGCAAGTAAATTATGGAATAAAAGGACTGAGTGAATAAGTGAACTCAAGCAGAACAGTAATGAACCGGAGGGGGGCAGAATGTTCCAAAGTATTCAAACTCCTTAGGTTGTCTTTTGTTTTGTTGATCAATTACGGAACAGCGGTGATGATACTAGTATTTGTTTGATCACCTTATATAATACAACCTTGAATGTGTGAACAGCTATTAGGTATCAGTTCAACTCACTGTATGCGTGTTCAACTGTCCTGAATTAACTATGTCGCGCTTTAGAATGATAGTCGATTTTCTTGCTCAAGGAAAACTAATTGTGATGTACCTCAGTTGCATGAAAAATAAATAAATAAATAATCCTGAACGAACGCTTTGTTCAAGGCACACACCGATCTTTCTACAGCACATACGCTTACCTTGCAACTTTGATGTGTCTTGGTGTGATTATCTCAGTTCCCTTCCGGTATATACCAGAAATAGCGTTAGGGAAAAAGCTTTTATTTGTAATCTCTCAGTCTTCTTTATATTCCTCGCAAAGAGAACATGTGGATCAAGCCCCTTCTCTCTAGCTTACTGATTCGACTATCCGAAAGGCAAACTAATCCAGCAGTATTTTAAAACCAAAGTCCCACTGTTGTTGGGCGCACTATCTGAACATTAATCACTAGTTTTACCTTTTCAAACCAAAGGTTGTCGATCAGACAAGCCTTCGTAACACACACAATGTCTATTAGGCTAATTCGGTCTAACAGGACTCTGACCGAGTTGCATGGTGTTTGAAGAAAACCTGTCCGGTGGGACTAAATAAGGAGCAAAGTGATTTGATCTCAACAATGTCTTCTTTGAATTTCCCGTTCTACAGCTTTTTTATTACACGCCTAAGTGTGATGAACAGCAGACGGGGCGAAACTCATAGGCACGAGGATCTGCTGTTCAGTGGTGGAAACCGGTAGCCTAAGCCCCGGGGCTTGGAACGGCAAACCACATAGGGCCCTGATAAGTCAGGTGTGGTATTGAACCGGACGATAGCAAAGCTACCTACCACCAAAATCGGGTGGCGGTGGTGGGGCTCGAACCTCGGACCATAGGGTCCAAAGCACGTTGTTGACAGCCACTAAGTCTGGTTTTAATATTGCCCAGTTATCTCTTGACACCCCGCGATTTGAAAAGTAACAGTAACGCAGTGTGAAGAGGTATAACGTAAGACGTAAACCAGTGACCCAACAGACAGACAGATGAAGAGATGAAAATGCTCTGGGTTTCTTGTTACTCATGGACCGTGCACATACGATACTATTCTGTTAAATCTTTCCTATACTTGTGTTCTCCATTTTCCCATTATCTTTAGTTAGCAGTCAGCCATTTATTCGATGATAAGCTCTTTCCAATAAAGTTACCTTCTTAATAAATTAGCGGGAGAGTTTTATCTTGCAGTAGTTCTTGTGCAAAATGTCACGTATGACAAATTTGCAAACGCAACTGTGAGGATGCTTTTTATTTGGAGAGAAGGGTATAAAGCCATCGTAATCCGAATGTCGATTGAGACCAATCACTGGATCTCAAAGTTTCGTTCGCACTGATCCTTTTTAAAACAACATTATTGAAGAAAAGTAATTTGCTCAGTATTATGAAATTTTGCAAAGACACAGTCCCACATTACTTGGCATCAGTTTACCGTATGTCAACCTAAGGCTGTGAGAGTTTTCATTTAAAATCCTAGGGACATCTCTAGGTTAGTGAATAAAACTAGCTTAAATGCAACTCTGCAATTCCACGTGATGCAGTTCACACCATAAGGCTGTTCAAGTTATGTTTCTACACAGAAAACAGAATATAACGAGATTCGGAATCCATGGATGGGTTAGATCAGTGCTGTCGGGGTAGCTTATAAGCTCAGAGAGTAGTGTGTGCTGTACAAAATCGTAAGCGGCATCCATGCACGGGTTCGAATCGTACTGAGGATACTGGTCTTTCAACATTTCAAAATACCGATCACTGCTGGTTTGCAATGATCGACTTGGAGCACATGTTAGCTGTTTCATCCGTTTTCGGGACTTCGGTACTGTGCCACTAACCATACTCGAGCCTATTGGCGTTGACTTGACAGACTCTGCAGCCGTTGCCTCTGAATTACGCTGCCTTTACTGCACGGTTGTCGTAATGCTATCGATTGTTAAGGATAAGTACTTTGGTTCAAAAAACTGTTTGCGATGCCTCTCCACCCATGATGCACAATCAGTGCACATAGTTACCGAGATGATAAAATTTCTCTCCATGGATCTTTGATCGGTCTTGTGAAGATTTTTCCGGAATAGGGTTCCCATATCCCATTAGGCTGCATGAACTACAACAGCACTTGAATCCTCACTTATTTGGTCATGATAGTCGGTTCGCATGTATGAACAAGTGAGGAGTGTAAGGTGCACAAACGTCGCAGACGTGAATAATGAGACCAAGACATGTTTGATGATTGTTGATTCATCTCACATTAGGGAAAAATCAATGAGCAACAGATATTCAAAGTGGACCAAGGCTAACAACTGCTGTTCAAGAAGAAACATGCTCAGTCTGAACGCGATTGCCTAACACCATCAATAGCATTGCAAATACGCATTTCATTGGAGAGCGCGGAGACAGTACAACAGGTTAGTCGTGTTTGCTTAAATCTGCAGTCTGTACATTCAATCCGGAAAGAACCCAAGCAGCTAGGTGTCTTTGTAATTCCAAAACTGACCACGGGAAAGCATTGGCAGTGGAACTATTGAAATTGGAAAAATTCAAACTGGGACTCAATCCCATTTTATGTATGACGTGGGTTACTTCAATATGGATTACTGTATGCTCAGTTACGAAACACGACATGACAAACGATAGATCAGAATAACAAAACACTTGGTTCGCTCTATCCATTGCATCGAGACCGAAGGAAGAGGTGTTGAGAGATCTTAGCATTTTCTCTCTTCTCTATCTCCTCAACAAACAAGTACATTTATTGTATATTGGGTTGGTAAATCCTAATGAACGGACTTGGACAGATAAAGATGGGCTATTAAAATTAGAAGCAAAAGGTCAACTGCCACGACAAGTGAACTGATCGTGTCAATAGCTTTGAGGGGTGGGAGGTGGGGGCACCAAGCAGGATAATGTAATCGGAATAATAACACCTCAGTAATTGTCAAGAGTTTTACATTGCGGTTAGGTATTAAGGGTTTGTATGAGGAAGCGGGATCAATTAAATGCGATGAGGTAACAACATCATAATACCTCAGCCGCATTACGTTGGATTCATACCATTTTTAACCAATGAGTGTGGATGAGATAGGTTGATTCTTAATCATGCCATCTAACTCCGGTGGAACGATTTCGATGTATTCGGGCTTCAGAATCCGTTACGATCCAACAGTTAAACGTGTTCTCTTTGGTCGCTATGACACCGCGCAACGTGGCTAAAATGTCAGTGATGCTTGGCGAGGATTTCCGATTTGTGTGCGTTAAATTCGTTCTCTACGCCTGCATCATTTATTTTAATTCGAGAGATAAACTTGAAAGATGTAAAATAACTTAAACCTAAGTTACCCGGACTGCATATTTTGAATCCGTCCATATTCATTGTTCCAGGAATCAAAACGAGTGTGACAAATCCGGCTTGGTTGGTACCAGAGCAACAAGCTTTCCTTGTCACAAATCAGTTCCCTAAAGAAGGGAAAAGAGGGCAGGTCTGATTGGGACAGGAGATAGGTGTAACAGTTGCCAAGGTAGTACACCTAAGACCATCTGTTGTAAATTTTTTTTTAATCATTCACATTCATCCACATGCACGGACATAAATGTGTAAGGTCTATCGACACAGTCTACCAGATGATACGCACACCTTTTGATCGGGTCAATAGGAAGCGGGGTGTTCGTGGATAAGTGAGTAGGTGGCAGTGGGGGGGTGGTGAGTACGAGGATGTAGGATGAGTAGCTGGATTAACTGAGGAAACAGCATCTAGGGCAATCCACGATAAATATCCCGGGGGTGAGGGTGTAAACAGGCCAACAGACAAGCAATTGTCACATGTGTTAATCTGACAGATCTTTTCGCAGCCAAAGCCACAACAAAATTAGGTGGAGATTCCTCAATTCGTACGTGTACCAAATGCTCACTGGTTTTGCTCGCTTAGTAACTTTCAGCAGTTACTCGTGGGATATCTAGGGGGACGGGCGTGAGTCAACCAGGGAGATTGTAGTTGACAAGGCGATGGAAATATTTCCGCAGCTGGAAATCTGTGTTGGTCGGGAGCTCGATCAACAGTATAAGAGTATTTACGACGGTCTTAAGATACGCATAACACGGATAGTACTTTTACTTGCCCTTTAGGGATGAAATTACTTTTTTTACAACGTCTGCTTCCAGTTGGTGTTTGAATGCAAAACAAAATCATTTTGATTCGCGGTCGATAATGACCGAATTGCGCGAAAACCAACAATAATTGACTGAAAATAAAACAAAATTAACTTTTGTGCTTTAAAAACTAACATAATTGTTGATGTAGACACATCTGCACACACAATCCTAAGTTCATTCAGCCAAACATACACTTGATAAACATTGAGTTCGAACTTTGTTCTACTTAAAGCTCATCGGTGGTGCTTATTCACTGTCCGGGTCTCCAACTACAGACCCATCAAATGATAGGTGTGTCACCACTTCGCAAACCAACTCACACCAGGGCTGTGAAGTCTGAATGATGACCAATCCACGTCAATATAATCTATCCCACACACTTCTCATAAGTAACTGTGAGTTAAACGTGAACTGTTATTTGACTAAAATAATATCTATTTTATTCTAAGTATAGTGGAATCGAGATTACTGAGCTGGGGAGGGGGTAGGACAAAGTTTAGAAATCGTTGTGTCCATACATCAACCAGTTCTCTTATTTGTTACATCAAATGATAAAAGATAGCAGTCTCCCGTTTTTTATTCATTCTGTGACTAGAGAGAAATGGGAAACTGTAATGCTCGAATTAAATACCGATCCAGCCGGAGTCAGGTTATAGTCGGTAAGCCCCTGACCGATCGAGAAATCGAGGAGGAGATCAGAAAACGTGTGAGATAGTAAATGTTAGGCGCGTTGCACATGCTTTCCATTTTCAAGTTGACGTTTGATCACATAATGCCGACAAATAAGTGATGCGGTCATCTGTTATTCTGGTTGGAAATTACGCATCAGATTTACTAGCCAGCATTGCTTTGGAGCTTGCATTTCAACACATAGGGGGCACAGTAACAGGGCATAGAACTAAGGACAGACCAAGTGAAACAAGCTAATGTGCATGAAAAAATCAAAGTTCACTTTTGATTGTGACGATTTTGTGGTTAGTTGAACTTGAGTTGAATAAACCACTGCGAGAATCATTCCATTCATGACTCCTGAGTGACAGAGTAGTCTACGTTTTACGCCTGACACGCAAACGAAACTTGTTAAGAGATTACACTGAAGCTTGAACTGGAAATCGGACTTGTCTCGCATAGTTCACATCTCACCTGTATTTAAAACATATTTAAACGTGCGAATCGTTTGAATTAAGTCATGATGCATAAAGCTGCACGGTCCGTAGTGTCACTTTGTGGAGCAGCGGATTTTGCACATGGGTTTTACGTGAGAAGTTTCGTGCATTCAAAATTCATCCAGGATGCTAGATACCCAGTGCTGATGGTATCCAGTACGAGTTAAACTGCCATTCTACGCTTCTCAATTCATTTTTACTTTAGCTGATACGTGAAATACAAATTTCATACGATAATCTTATTTGTTTCGTCATCAATCCTGGTTAAAACTTTTTCGCTCTGAGTCTCCAATGTGTTTGTTGCTCGGGCAAAGTGTTTAATGTCTTCCTGTCAATTACAGCTCATCTGTGATCAGGAACTCATCGGATAGATAAGTGGAATAACTCTTCCTTCTAGCACCACATAATCATGAAAGAGCTAAATCGTTAGCCCATACCACAATAAACGAATTCGTGCACAGCAATGTTTCAAACTAGCTAACCAAATCTGTGAACTTATGCCGCTATAAGGTTCAATTTGAGCATTGGCCTAGGTGAGACATGATTAGGCCATTAATTAACTAAAAGAAAGTGTGATTAGTAAATAGAAACCACTGATGGCTGATCCGTGTCAGTTAAAGAAGGAGAAGGAGAAACAGTCTACCATTTGGTGAAATGATGAACAAATGCATTTTGTCACCAAAGCCAACTGCCAGGTTTTGTCATTCTGACTTCCCGGAACACGTGACAGCATTTTCATCAGGACAAGTTGCAATGAGTCAGTCAAAATGTTCACAGTTCTAGGGGTAAGTTAATGGATTTTACTGGATCTAAAGAAGCTGGTCTCTGAGTCAGACACGCATAGTCACGGGATGGATAGATACACGTGCCTGCGAATCCATCTGATTTCTTATCAGGCCCGATTATTCATCTTTCAGGCCACAAACAATGGATCTACTTTGCGTGTCATGATCGTCATCACCGTAATCCACCACGTCACTGGTTAATCTGGATATGGGTATCTTTGCTGTTCACTACCTGTACTCATAAAGGCCACGTGCAAGGGCGTGTAACAAGCTCAGACCTGATCATTCATTTATTTGCCCGGTTGATCCTTGTTCGCAATCTACAGTCCATACTACCGAGTTCGACTGTAGACATCAGGAAATACCGAATGCTCACCGAGCATAAATCACTCTGTCCTTACAAGGCTGGCAGTACCCAAGTTCAGGGATAAGACGAATAGAATACCTAATAAACTACCGCATTAACAATGGGTTACATATGTTGGTAAGCCAAGCGATATGGCATACGGTCAATCCTGTTATTAAAGCGTAGGTCAAACCTGTTTCAGTTCACTACATTTTCTGGCCCAATAAACCCTTCTATTGTTGACAATACTGAATTCATCTGTATGCTTTCCAGACCAGATTTGTCGATGACCCATTTTGGCTGTAAAAACATCGAAAATCACAGCACAATTAAGAAACCAATGTGAAACGCAATCGACAAGAATATACCCCGAAACTGCTATAAGAATACATTTACATATATGTATATCGATTCATGGAATTCTTCGCAAAACTGAGTGCGGATAGCACAAACTTACGATACTCGTACAATTGAAAGATTTAAACATTAGACGCATTGTTTCACTATTGCATTTTATTTCTTTGGTGGGGGTATTCTAACGCCGAAACTGGAACCGTTACTGGCCCAGTGACAATCTACAGTTAGGCTGAGTTCCTGTTGCTCAGGCAACTGGTACGCTTGATTAGATTCAAGGCTTGTGAACCATGTCATCCGGCGAAAATCTCGTGTTGCTTATTTTTACGAGTAATTAGGAAGTGTGCTTCTTTTCCGGCGCGCGGGAATCCGATCTATCCGTTCGTCCGCATATTTTTTGTCTTCGCTCATCGTGCACCGAACTCAGCTGTAAGAAATGACCTCAGTCAGTGGGGTTGTAGGGTGGACACCCGGTTAATGTGTACGCACCTGTGTGGCATTCTCATGACCCCCGGGGTTCTGTTTCTACTGTTTGTTTTGTTGTTTCCGTAACGTCTTTATTGAATAATCCAATCCGTCGCATTGTTCCCGATCCTGGTTACTACCGAAGTACCGTTTCGTTCTCAAGCAGATTCGTATCTTAAATTTCTTTGTGTTGATCAATTTTAAATGATGAAATGGACAAATATATGTGAAAACAGGCTGAATGCTGTTTGTGTGTTCCGTGGTAGAGTGGAAATGATCAATAACAGCTCAGAATTGAGGCGCAATCTCGGGTGAATGGAAATGGACTATAGTTCGGTGCCCAAACAGAGCACATACAAATGAAAGATGAACTGAGAGAGAGAAACACTACCTGACAGAACTCGGTAGTTAAGAGAAGTTTCTTGTAGTCTTGTGTATTCAACTGATCCGATCGTGGATGCTGAAAACGGTTTAAATCGGACATGAATTTGGTGTGGCTACGTACCAACAGGTAAACTATTTTCAGTTCAAAGAAACAACATGATTGTGTAAAACTTTTGTCGCTGGAGGAATATGTATTACTGGGAGTCTAGACGCAACAACTGAGCCTGCACACGGCCTGAGGTAAACCTGAATACGAATGATTGATGTTTAATAGGAGAAAGCAATTATCCCGAATATCATCCTTGGTTTTGATCAATTTACATATCAAACATAGCGACAACAGTGACAATGTTCTTTCTATCTATGGGTCCTGATTATGACCAGATGTACTCTTTGCCCAAAAATTAATTTTCATAAGCAACAAGAATTGAGACAGCGAAAAAAACTTGAGCTTGTCGATTTAAACACCAGGTAGGTCTCCGTGTGAGTACGATTCGGAAACAATCATGCTTCATTACTTTTTGCCCCATTAATCTGACGATACTCGACCCGACTCCATACACTCTTCGCGGGTCGTACTCCTTCATGAGATTTATCACTAGGGCAAAGCCTGATCTGCCCACTGTATTGTGTATTGTATTGTATTGTGTCGCCATCGCGCACATGAGAGAGAGGGAGCTATATCAATTCGTTTGAGCTCCGACAGAACGGAAGTTAACTCAATGTCGCCACACTGAATGCCTGATGTTGAAAATGACTTTGGTCTCACTATGCAAAACAATCACAAAATGGGCATGTTGTTGAAATTAGGACATCAAATTGCGAGGAAGAAAAAAAGGATTAGGAACAGTTTGAAAGACATCATCTCCCATTATCGTTTTTAATGACGTGGTTTGCTAGACCGGACTGGAATTTCGTTTTCCCAATGAGAGTGATGTTGGTTGAAGTGATGCAAAGCATTGTTGAAAACGGATGCATCCTATCTCTTCCATAACTGTTTACTATTTTTGTCAGAAATACCAAAAAGATTTTATGAATCAGGGGTTCATGCATCTCAAATATCAACTTGATTCTTTGCCAATAAATGTATAAACAACTTTATTGTACTTTATAGAAATAAATTGTTACGAGTTTGAATAAAATCCTCTATTTTCGTATAGTTCACGAATAACTGTAAACACACTTTATTGTTTAATGACGGCAGCATTTTATTCAAGTTTGTGACAAGTAAAACTCCCTTTCAACCACTAAGCTGACAGATAACAAAGCTCAAATCCCAACCATTAGCTCATTACACTATCAAAACTTCAGTGTGAAATTTAAGCCCTGTAATCAAAGAAAAACTTATCAGTACGTGACATAAGTGTGTTTGGCCAAACGAAAATGAAGCTGCCTACCATCAAAGTTGGGTGATGATAGTGCGTTTTAAACCTTACACATCACTCGGTAATAATCCCTAATCTTTACTTCTGATTTCTACTGAAACCAGTGGTCAGCACACACCGAAGATAATCTCAAGCAGGGATAGATGAATCCGGCTATGCTGTAATTGCCTTTCACTGATAAGTGATTTTAAGTAATGTATTCGTCACTGATAGAAAACTCTATCTATTCATCTGTAACAGTGAACGTGACTCTTTGATCCGAACTGGGGATGGAACGGTGGAATTCTTGGGTACGTGAATTTCACATAAATCACATCACTGCATTA
>UZAN01042119.1:3162-19041 GCA_900618425.1 Echinostoma caproni
GCTTTGCGCTTCAACCAGGGCATACATACACTATCACCTATTCGCTCTGTACATTTCTACATGCCTCGTTTTCACCCCACCCGCTGGCTTCCGAGTGGCTTTCTCCACTTTGCAACGGTCACCGCAAATAAGGCGCGGTGCGACAGGCGACAATGCAACATAAGCGAAACGTGGCCCAATCAACGGAGCCTAATAAATAACTTACGTTACATATACCAAGCAATCGATAATTAGGGAATAAGCGGTCACTGCGTTTGGGAATGGAAGATACTTCTGATTTTTTTCAGAGGGTTGGGAATATCCCCAATATGACGGATAGAGGGGATGAACAATGTACAAGGTGAGTCAGTTCTAGGGCGCACACTTTGATGATGATGATGGGAGGAATTCCGTCGGGTCCCGATGACTTGTGTTGGTCCGGTGGACTATTGATGCAAAGAAATTGAGAAGGTGCACCAACGCCACTGTTTACGACACTCAACCATATCGCTCAATGTCTCTAACCATCGGTTACGATCATCCCGAGGTCCCCATCCGGGGAGCCCAACGGGACCCATGTGACGGAGTCCCATTGGCAACGAGGCCGCAGATTGACCTGGTGTGATGGCCTGCGCTCCTCCATGACCTTGCAACCTATACAGAACGGCTCTTCACAGCCACAGATCCCATCGTGCCTAAAACGTCTATGGATAGTGGCCAAACGAAGCTCAGTCTGAACAGACTAGCTGCTTGGGCACCTCGTCGCTTCCTTTATCTATTCACTATCGCGCCTGGAGAGATCACTCCAGCAACTACACACGGTAAGGGGCAGTTTACTGGTCAGAAACCCAACTAGATGAACGTAAGAGCGGGGTTTCTGGGGCTACTCCTAGATAGTGGGAGAATTTTTCGCCTTTCATTGGACAACTACCACCTGCCCAAGCTGGGCAAACCCAAAACAATAAGGAGCTGTCCCGTTCCCGTTCCGTTTGTCTCATTGGGTACATGAAACTTAAGGCCAATCCCGAACAGCATAATGACAATGAACGCACCAGCGAGCAACACACTGAACTGAAACCCGAAGGCCTTGAGTGACAGATCTCTAGAAGCTCACACACGAGCGCTTCGGTCACGCTCCAGCGTCGAATCTTCGCCCCGCTGCCTTGTGAGTTAGACCTTTTAGTGAAAGGCTCCGGTCAGGGTTTCCATAGAAAAACACTTTGGTCGCTGTGGGCTTCGTGAAATATGTCGTGCTCTTATGTCCTAGCTTCTCATGTGGAAAACCCTCTTTCTAACCTGTCCAGTTCTCTTCCTCACTCCGAAATCGTACAAAATGCCTCCTGTTCACACCACTCATGGGATATCAATCAGCGGTCGACTAATCAGATCAACCAATCAGGAGCTAACAGGTTTTCGAAACCAAAATGTTGTTTCCACTTTGATGCATTTGATATCTGTACTTTCCTTCAAATTGGTCAACAGGCTGCCTTAGTTCCAAACCTTGAAACTTTGAATTTAGGTCTCTGGTGTATCCGAATCACCCATCCGATACCCTACTGCAATCAACACCTTTTGATCTACAAATCCGGCTGCATCCTCACACTTCACTTTTTGTATCAGGTAGTTCATCATCCGAAGCTCGAGGCGTTGTTGGTGTCTTATTGTCAAGGCCGGGCGTTCGCTTCTTTACTGGATTCCGGTTAACAGCTGACTGTGTGCTGAATGTCTGGATGGTTCACTCGGGGTTCAACTGCCTCAGAACGAAGCGTCGGTGCATATTCGTTGTATCCGTGTGTGCTCCCACAGATTGCAGGTCACCTGGAGTAAAAGATGAATTCTACAAGGACCACTCTCTCATTTATGCTGCAGAGTGCCCGGTCAACGGACATCGTGGTAGTAGCTCAAGTGGGGTCCCTGGACGAATCAGAAAGGCTTCTCGATGGTACACATGTAACCCCAGCCCCCACCCCCCGGACGGATAACGGACAACGCCCAATGCAACTATGCGCTGACCACGGACTGTTCCCGTCAAGCACCAACTTCTTTCACAAAAACCGACACCGATTTATAGGGAAATTGCCAAACTCTTCATAGCGTTGGGCTCAAGTCGGTCACAACGCCATCAGATACCGCTGGCGAGGATTCATTGAAAATTGCCGCTCTTACTGGTCAACCCGTGGGCACGGACTATGTTCTGCTATGAGACGGATTCTCCCTTCTTCTGGTGAACAACCTCAGAAAAGTTACTGGAAACAGAGACCCACAATACTGTCAGCGATAATTGATAATCATCCTTCGAAGCGGAACTCTCTGATCGCGCTTTCAGCTCAATCATCAACGGAATTTCTCAGTGAACGAAGGACGGTAATAAAAAAAAGTATTCCAAATGTCAGCCACAACAATAGCTGATTCTGGCGCACGATCGAAACAGTAATGATGAATTTCCTCCATCTCGGCTGCCCTGTGGGGCGCTCGCTAGGCCACTCCTGATGCGAAATACGACAAGGCGTTCAAATCCCTTAAACGTCAGCTCATCAAGTCTAAGGAGTACCCGCGGGAATTAGTGTATAGTGAAGTGTAGAACTATGAAGAGGGATGCGGTTATCGGTAATAGTCGCAGTCTTTTTTGTGTAATTAGGAGTACAGGTTCAAGCAAAGTAGATGAGAATTAGGTAATTAAGGAGTCTGGCGACAGACTGATTCATATTCATCCGTCCTAAACGATCGCGGGATCATGGTAATCGGTGGTTTGAAAAACCGAGTGTCGTAACTAGATGTCACAGACAGTGTCACTCATGCATGCGCCCGTTCTGGTTCCCCAGTTGATATGAATTCTGCAGCATCTTATTGACTCTGCCCTTAACATTCCCCTTTTCCCTCTGCTCTCTTATCCAAATGGTCAACTGAAAGACAGGAGGCAAGACCTGTATACAAAAGTTTATCGGTACTGGCTGTTTAAACTAAAACTAAACATTGGCTGAGAAACAACAGTCTTTTCAGGGATAATAATCTACGCCTATCCTAATGAAGCCATGTTTTGTTCGCCACTCCACGTTCCGGAGCGTAGGTTACCGGTTTCCATCACTTAATAACCGGTCTGCGCGACTATGGGATTCGTCCTGTCTGTTGTACATGCAAGATGTGTGTGCTAAATACAATCAGGGGTACCATATCACCAGAGTGTGCATCTGGAACTTAGTTGGAATCAAACGCATAAATTGTGTAGAACGTAAGGTAAGACAATGGTCCGATAGGCTTTCTCCAGTCTTGTCTAGGACGTGCACAAAACGTACGGTAAGGTGAACTGGCGGGCATACGTAAAACGTGACCAAGCCATTGGAGGCGGTGTAAAACGATTACTTCATCTAGAGAATGTTTTTCGATACCCAACAGACAACGACGAGTTTCGTCATCGTTCACGCGATATTTCAACCAGATGCGAGCAATACGGCGAAGGAATCGGCGGTCAAATACACAAGTCTATTAGGATCCTCCAAGCGGAGCGGCCAGGTCTAGCAACCGTAAAGTACAACACTACGAACTGTCACGATGCACACCCTTCCCTTAAGTGACAGTTGGATATCACGGCGGTGCCGCAGGTGTTGCAGGTTGGCAATGGCTGCTTTAGCTTTCGCTTTAGTGGATGTGATCAGAACTTGGAATTCTCAAATAAGCTTCATCTCTCTATCTTTAAATAGAGTTGGGAGAAGGCTGTCACAGCCCGACATTTTGTGACGTCCCAAGGCTTGGATCTCTACACGGATTTTTTACCTCAGAAGGTGGGTTTGGTGAGAAAAACTATGGATGTGCACCTTGACGTGGTGTGACCGCTTGTGAATCTCTCCGACCCAACGAGCTATATAGGATGGTTTTTGTTGAGTCGAACAGGTGGCTTAAATCATGCCTGCAAGGTCAGTGGGTAGAGGTCAGACAAAGTCCATTCTCCAGGTTGGGGATTCGACTATTGTGGCGTCTCAGTCAGTAAAAATGCTGGGGGAGTAATGAATTCCAGCTAAGGGCCTCTACTCCGCCATGCCCACTACCTTAAGGCTTTTTTGAGTGGCTGGACACCCTAGCAGTACCCGTTCATAAAGCTGCAGAGAACGCCCACAACGAAATTCAACAATGTATCGTCGTTGCGCAGGATAATAAGGACTGCGCTGTCTATTGCATGGAGCGAGGTGGTTAGGGATAAGTGAGCTACTGCTCAGACATCCCAACATTTGTTCAACTCTTTGGGTTCTATACCCAACCCTCATCTTTTGCCCATTCTTTCGACATAACTTTCCATCAGGCGACTTGTTTGCCATTCGCCAAAGGTCGTTGCCAAATAGCACTTTAAGTAGTTTACCACTAAATAAAATACGTATTCTGAAGCCTCGTCAGCCTCTCAGTTTGGTGGCTTTCATCATGAGGACTTTGATTCAAGTTGGTCAACAACTGTGTCNCGCGCGTACAATGGACTCTTCGTAAATCGATATCTGTTCAGTATCGGAGACACGAATTCGGGATCCTAGTAGTATAAGCCACCTGAGTGCACCGGGTCTGTCCTCGCAGTACTCCCCTCCTTCATCCGGGGTCGATGAAGCCCGCTGTTTGGGTTAGCAAGTTGTAGGATTCGTACTAGGCGGTAAAGTTGAGGCCTCACTGTTGATTGGATATCCGTAAACATTCGTTTGTGCGCAATGTGGCTCCATGGTTTACCGGTGTGCGGCATATGTGCTAATCAAATGTAGTCCCAATTCACAATCGGACGAATTTTACGACAAAATCACCGAGCTCATCCTATTGAGTCATAGCTCTGATTTTATGGTGTTTGCAGTTGATTTCAACGCGCAGTTTGGAAAAGTGATCGCACTGGAAGCCTATCCAGTAGGGCGTTTCGCTCTTCCCACTAAGCGGACAGACAACGGTGATCGACTACTTATGTTCTGCGCAGATAACCGGCTGTTCTTATCTAGCACCAAATTTCGTCAGAGCTTTCGTCGGACGGTAACATGGTGTTCTAGTTTCGCCGGCAATGAACAAGTAACAATAGAATCAGGTTTGTTTTAGCCACAACGTGAATACCTAAACAAGATTTAATGAAGATTTTAATGAATAAGTAACTTTAAACAAGGGGGTGAATGCCAGTCACCGTTTACAGAACGTTCCTGGGTTGTTGGGGCGCCGGGTGAATCCTGAAAAGGAAAACGAGAGGGAACTCGGTTTTAGGGGATGCATATCGCCGAATGCACCTTCGGTTCCACTCATCAACAACGTTGGTTCCTCTATTGACTTTCTGTGCACATCTAATTAGCTCACATGTATTATCTTATCCTAGATAAATTGGTCCGGACTTCACGTTTAATTTGATTCCTTTAGTTATTAGTCTCCCGGATGGTAACCAGAGAACAGTTACGAAGTAGAGTTATCGTTTGCTGAAACTGAACTAAACCCACAGATGCAAGGTACTATTTCAAGCCCAATTTTTACGCGTTCCAATTCAGATAATTGTTTTGTTTAAGGATCTGTAGAGCTCCTCACACAGTCAGTTTTCGTTCACACTTTTTTTGTTCGCATGTTCGTTCCAGACGAACCCGCGTTTTCGTTGGATGGTTCTCGTCATTTGCCTGTCACTTCATCCTCCTATCTACCCTCTTCATCCGTGACCGAATCACACACTACGGGATCGGGACGTCATGTACGTCCTTTACTGAAAAAAGCCCAAACAACTGCACTCAATCGTTTACTGCAGCAGCGTGCCACTCGTCCACCTGGTCCGGTCACTGAAGCCACGAATTCAGAGCCGGCTACTTCATCTGGTCCGACAAATGTATCCCATGGTCGAGCCCGAAAATCAACCACTCGGGGGAACTTATCATCCATGCCTCGGGGTGGCTCCACCTCACGTCGCGGCACTTCTGACAGTAATCGTACAGCTAACGTTTCCAATCGAAAGCGAAACCGTCCAGCTTCCAGTCGGCGTGGTTCTGCCACGCGTTTGACGGACGATAGTGAATCCTCTCGCGGTTCTTGCTTTAGTTCTGAGATGTCCTGTGTCTCTGCTTCGGACGAAGCATCTCACGAAGATCCGGAGAGCGAAAGCGAAGTGGACATAGACGAGGACGATGATGACGATTCCGTGGACTCGATGTCTTCTGATGACCGATGGTCCCCTTCACGACACTCGCGCGTCAACCTGGTAGTGGATGTGCGACGTGGTCGTGTGCGCCGAAAACATGTAAGTCGACGATAAACACTTATTGCGACACTAGTTGTCTCACTCTCCCCACTCTGGCACAGGACGCATTTCTATCCCTACGGCCTTTCCTCGTCCATTATTTGTACTTTTCCCGCCACGACTCACTTGTTTTATTAAGCTTCCTTTGAGTCTCCTCCCTTGAACATCCTTTACTCCTCATCCTCATAACCTGCAGGTAAACATCTATTCTCGAAGTTGTCGTCTCATCATATCATTTTTTTCAGAGTGAGACGAATCTGTTGTGAACATTATTGTTTTATCATCATTACCAAGAGATGGTGTTTCTTCCCGTTCCGTAGTCTATTTGTCGTTGCGATTGTACATGTCGGCTGCTATCACAGCTCCGCTCATTTTGACAGTAGGTTTGGCGATTCCGTTCATTGTTTTCCGACCTCATCTGACTCGTGTTGGAGCCTCTTGTGACATCCCCTGAATGATGGTTTTTGGTGTCGCACCTCCCCTGGAAATTGTTTTCCAATGTGAATTTGAAAAACATGTTTTCCACTCCGATGGTTCCAAATTGCTTATCCTCTTCATCCCACTCACACAACAATCCTTTTCTCATTCCTGCTCGTTCGCCACTCGATCCAGATACCAACCAGCATCGGTTCACGTTTTTCGGCCAATGTTTTTTCACCTCCTGTCAGTCCATCCCGGTTTCTACGCGAATTTTGTTGTTCTCTTTGATATTCATTTGTACGTAAATGTGTATAAAGCTTATGCACTAATGATCTGAAAGATGCATGAACGATTGTACAGTCACCTGAAAACCGCACTACCACCTTTCCCCGAAACCCGCAGTGGTGCGCACCTTGCGCTTCCACTAGCTCCTTATCGCACATCACTTATCAACCGTTATCCACAAACGCCAAGGATAGTATACGACTTGTTATTCTTTCCCCTGGGGTCTCTTGAGTCCTGCGAAATTGAAAGAATCGCGCCTTTCGTCAAATATCTTCTGTTTCCCTCCCATCTGCACATCGTTCGTCCTTCTCTCCCTTCGCTCTGTAATGCGCGTTTGTTCATCGCCTGTTCAGAAATCATTTGTACATGCATCCGATTTTATTGTTGAAAAGACTAGACTACAGTCCTTGTTTGCTGACAAGTAAAAAAACAATTTTTGAGGAACGTGACGTGTAGTGGCATGGTAATTGCTTTCGACCGGTCGATTGAAAGTATTCTACCTGAACTTTTCTCTCCGCATTTCTGACTCGGTTTTCTCAAACAGATACATTCCATTGTTCAATTGTTTACTGATAGTCGTATCCGTTATGTGGCTGCCTACAATGCAGTTTATCTTTCACCGGCAGCTCGGGTTCTGGCTGTTTGCTCTCTAAGTCGTCACATGCGATTACGTAGTGAAGAATTACAGTCATATGACCAACCAGTAAATTAACACACATGATCGATCAGTAACAGTATACACTTGATGCATCAGATATCCAGGGCACCAGCCAAATAAGGGTGAATTCTGATTTCTCTGCTGAACCACTTTTTAACAGCTTGAGATTGTGTGACGATCATGGCTAGCTTGTTAACACCTAGACCCGAAACGGTGACACGAAGTAGGTTAAACTTGAATACATGGACTCGGTAATCGAATTGTCTGGGATAATCCTCCTTCCTAGAACTCTCAACCAGAGGCTAGAGGTGTACCTGGAAAATTAGCGTAAGATAAGTTGCTTGCCTTCTACTGTAAGCTAAACAGTAGCAAAACAACCTCTGAACGGTTCTATAGGTATGACTTCGTACTCCATCCCCATTTTGATCTGTGCTAACTGAGAGTATAACACTTACGAATAAAATGGATTGCTTTTTGGACTGTCATTTAGGACCCAGGCAATTGGGAAATGTAGCCCAATATCTTTCTCGCGAATCTTCACGGGCACACGCATTTATTCAGCATCAACCTAGGCCGTATGTTAATCTATTGAATAACTGAACTATACATGTAAGTGCCTGATTTGATGTATCGAAAAAATATTTCGCGCATCCACTTTGTTGTCATGCCTCAATGGAAATGTTTTACGATTTACTGAACTATGTTCTCATCGTGTTATGATACCACCATCATGGAGATAGTGCCATTAAAATGATGGTAAATAAGGTTAATATTTTGATCGGTTATCATCTGCAAATCTGCAAAATGCTATTCAACTAACTTGATTTGAGCAAAAAACATGTGAAACTAGAACTTGGTAAAGTATGTGCAGTCCGCAATGTAATGAACCATCAATTAGGTGGTCTAGTGTAGTCTTTTCCGTTATATGTGAGCACGGTCTCTTGAGATAAACCTTGGTTCGCTATTTGCATGACAACTGGCTGAAACAACTTCCGCTCTGGGAAGGTTCACTAGCGATTTTTCGAAGAGTGAGCTATCCAACTACTCTCACATACCTCAAATGTTCTGGTTTGGTTTGAATTACTAGATGTGTTCACAGTATATATTAGAGTTTCACCTGTTCTAGCGGATGTCGGATCGATACATGACAGGGACCCACGCATTTCGAGGTGTGAACTCATCTTCATCGATTATTGGTGCCAAGGACACTAGCATCCATAACCCCTGATCTTACTAGGTGCGGTTGTTTATGGTTCGGTTAACTGACGAACTTTATTTCAGGTTATCGGGAACAAGAATTAGTGAACAAGAGAGCCTACTTTTCCTTCAGAAGTAGGAAAAGATATGCTCACTGGAGCGTGTTCCGCACGGAAGCCACGAATTTTGGGTAACTCGATGCACAGTAACTAAATAGCTACTCTAACTGTTGATTGAATTTTCTTTCCGCTAGGGTGCTGACAACAAAATACTCGTGTGACGGTGTTTGTGTTTGATATTTTCCATGGGGGTGTATGCTATTATGTGCGCGAAAGTTGCGCATTACTATTCTATCCAATTGACGTCCAGTAATTGACTGATTAGTAGAAGACGTTCAGGAAAAAGGAGCATCAGGCTGGATTATCTATGTACTAAAGAGAGATAATAAGGGAACAAATGTTAGATACTTCGGGTTATGGGGCAACCCAATTTTTAGGATATAATCGATCGAACAGCGGGAAGTGAAGCGTCGTGAATGGAAATCGCGTCAAGCAACTAGACAGAGAAGTGCGAGATTTGTACGTGGGCAGTGTAAGTTATAAGGAGGGACATCTAATCAAAATTGCACAGGAGCCCTTTGCCGTTCGTTCTATGAGATGATAAGTTGTTTGAACACGGTTGGCAATTGGGCACATCTACGCGCATAAGAATGGGTGTTGCACGATGGGCATGTGGGAGAAACGAGACGTGTCACAAGATGCTAGATTAGGTCAAAGGTCATCAAATAATGGGGTCATGTGTGGTCGAACGTTTTACATATCCATCTAGCATTCGTAGTTTCGGTCAGCGATCGCAACCTACTAGCAGTGCTTTGGTGACCTAGTGTCGTGAAACACGTCGCACCACACTTCACATCCTTCTCCGAACCAATCACTGTGATATTTGAGCGACTGAATGTCTCTCCTATTCAACGCGTCACTTCCTTCTACGATCTGTACAGGCTGAAAGATGAATAAACGGAAAAGCTTTGCCGCTTCTGAACGTGTTCTTTATGATAAAGCATTTTGTAGCGACATAAAAGCAACAGAAATTGTTGGTGTCCGTTCGCACTATTTCATTACACTTGTAGACATCGCCTCACAGCGCTGAAATAGCTCCGGACATCACTCCTTCTTTCACGATTACTGTCATGGTGCTTTCTTGTTTCTGGAATCAAGCGAAAATAATGAGTAAGGAGGAAAACAGATTCTCTAGTGCCCGGTTCAAAGCCATACCTCTCCTTGTATTGTTCATTGTTGCATATTATGAGGCTTAAATTATTAGTTGTCACGGACGTACTCTGGGCCGCGGGCGTTCCACGTCCGAATTCAGCGTGTCACCTGTTTTAAACTTTCCAGGTAGTCTTGAGAGAGTTACAAGACTATGAAGTTTCGTACCGGTAATTCGGCGTTAACAGAACCAATTGTAAACTGCAGGACAGCATGGTAGTCTCGTTGATACGCGTTTACGTGTCTCAGCTACCCTCAACCTGGTTTAGCCCACATGTCGAGCGGTTCATCAGGCTATGCCAATTTTCTAGCGTGGAGCAGCTCGAAGCCACCGTTGAGCGTTTCGTGACACCAAAAACTGGAGAGCGGTTTCGAGAGGGCACGGCAATCCTTAATCTGGAGCTGCTATTTCTCTTTCTCTCATTCCATATACGCTGGTGGTTGAGTAACGTAGATGGGAACCCAAGCGTGTATATAAGGAAAGATTCGTGAGCAAGAAGTATCAATGGCGTGCGCGTGTAGCGTACTCCGACTAGAAGTGTACCAACGAAGCAGTAAACGCAAACGAGAAATAGAACGTAATGCGTGTACAATAGCAATAAAGTATGACGAGTAGGGGTGACCCGTTAGAGAATGTTTGCGGTGAACGATTGCAGTTAATCAACACGGAAATTGAGCACAGTCTCGTGGTTCAGAGAAAGCGAGGTGGACGGCGAAACCGGTTAGTAAGCAAGTAAACAGTTATCAAACGATCGAACCAGATGGCCAAAAACAAGTGAACATGCTGCATGAGGACGGTTTGTGAAAAGCTGTGCTAAATTCAAGGGCATTATCCTTGCAGTTGCTTTTGCGTAACTGTTGATTGCTGGGGGGTAAACCAGCTCCGTAGGTCACACTGGGCCATGAAGGTTATTGGGGATAGGATTGCAAACGTTACCCACCGCAACCTTAGGTCTTTTTGTTCGAGATGACCCGTCTAGCTTTCAAATATCCAGGTACTACCGGCAGGGCTGTTATGGACCAAGAACGACCCTGCCATACATCAAGAACGTTTCGGAAATAGCAACAAGACTGCTCGGATCATATGTAATTCGATTCAGCTACAAACCGATCGCCTGTCTAAGGAGACTCCTTTCAAAACCAAAGGAGAGAACAATGGAGAAGGACAAGAGCAACGTTATCTACAAAATAAACTGTAAGAGCTACCCAAAACATTGTATGCGACAAACTGAAGGAAAACTATCAACAAGGATCCATGAACATCAATCGGCATTCAGGAGGCATGACCCACTATCGTTGATTTTCCTCCGCGAAAATCAAGAAGGGTGTCAATTTGACTTCGAATCAGTGAAAATCTCGACCAATCCGGGTCAAAAAATGCCAGGGAATTTCTCAGGACTTGGTAGTTTTCAAGTAACTTAGTAAAGAGGCATATTGAACTACATCACATGTACACGCCAGTGCAACTGAAGGACCTGAGAACGGACAAAGCCCGTGATCGAGGCGGAATAACAACCCTCGTACCAGTTCCACGGTGAACCGAGTCGAACCCGGTGGGAACAAAGGATAGAAATATTTAGTGGAAAAAACATAAACGAACGGGCATAAGCGGAGCACTGACGATGTCACCTCGGTTGGTGATGAAACGTTTGCAAAGAAATTGCCAAGCTCGGCGAACACTCAAAACGGAATTTTGTTCACCCGAGCTACGAGAACCGATTTATAGTACTTTGTCAATTGATGAATAATCTATTCAGTTTACTTACCTTTTGTGGGAAAGTAACAATTAATAACTGATGAGGATCAGTTCAGTTTTTACAACCATTAACCTTGCACTTTTGTGCTCCGGTTTTGGTCGCTGTCTTTTGATGCCACATTTGGATAAAAGAGCAGAATGAAGATTGGAATGTTAAAAGCAAACTCAAGCGGAAGATGGAGAATTCATATAGAATAGTGATAGGGAAATAATGAGTGAATGCACTGTTTGCGAAACCTAGTCATATCAATCAGTGTCTCTAACCATTGGTGACCATCATTCCGNTGTGACCTAGTCTCCTGGTTAGGGTTTTCATACCCTCATGCCAGGTCTTAGTTTGACCACCCTTGCTCTTTTTCCATCCGCTTCCAGCCTTGGCAAACGTCGCTGGTCGTGGCAACCTATCTGGCGACATGCGTAACTCATGCCCCAACCAGCGTAATCCATTGAAGTCGACCGCTTGCTCCAGTGGACGACCGCGAATACCTAAAACTCTACGCCTAACCTCAGCGTTGCTCGTCCGGCTGCCCCACCAGACTCGTGCAATGCGACGTAGACAGCGGTGTTCAAACACTGATAATCTATTTTATCCTGTTCCCGTAGAGGTCAAGTCTCTGCACCGTAGAGCAGGATCAATAACCATATGGTTCAATTCACTAAAAACTGTGTAGACTTACAGTTTAGACAGGATATAAATATATCAAAGGATGATAGGCCATCTGATAGCATACAGGAAGTGATTGTGTTGTGAGGTACTAGTCACATTTATGAGTAGTATGCAAAATAGTGTGGTCGGGGGTTTCCTTCGACGATTGAGAATTAAAAAGACTACCGAGGGAGAATTGCGGTGTCTCCAAGAGTAACTAACGACTGCTCCATTCATTACCGGGTGTGCTGTCGGGAACTGCAGTGATACGTTTCAAATGAGTTTTCTGTTATAGGTAAGCTAAATTAGTGATATCCTAACTGTAATCTGCAATGAAGAACTTCCCTCCACCGAGCATCGCCTTGTGGAATTATAACAATTGTATACAAGTTAGTTGAAATTGTGAGCAAAATCGGAAAATCATGGTGACACTGTACGGTTAGGTATTTAACATCTTTCAAGCGCTGCCGAAAACGCATGAAATTCGCAATGGTGACAGTGGTCGAGTGCTTAGGTTAATCAAAATAACGTTGCGGAGGTTCTGAGTTAGAACCCCACCTCCGCTGCCCATCTTAGCCGGTGGTAACGTCGCCAAATTATAACCTCGCAGAACGTGTATTCGAACCGCACCACCATCGCTTCCCCCTTCCTGAAAATTGTATCATTGTGTATTCAATAAAAGGAAGTAAAATTAAAAAGAAAAAAGATTTCTGTATCTCCCCCAGGTCGCTTTTGTATCGCCGTGGCCTCCTTCCTGAAAGTTACCGGTGCATTTGTATAATCAATAAACAAAATTATATTCAGAATATCCGAAAAATACATATAAAAATATCTATAAACACCTGTAAAATAATTCGCATTTAGCTCACTTACTTGTGAGTAAGGAACGCTGTCAAATTTGACGGCACCACCTCCAGGCTTCCTCCCTCCTGTTGGGGAACTTGAATATCGTCCACAGTGTCTTTTATTTCTTGATTCATTTACGATTCTCGCACACGAACCACACATNCACATGTATTCAAATGAATTCGTGATAGGAGGGCTCTAGTTAAATCGACCATTTTGAAAAAATTAACCGAATGTTATTGCTGGCTAACGAAGGACCATCATATTGATCAGAGGGTTATACCTGTTTGATCTTTCTGGAAGATTAATTTTGATCTCTGTTCCCGCAATGTTCTAAATTGTTCATTAAACTTTCCTAAGTATTTCGAACCAACTATGGTTCATTCGAAGCAAACCGGTTTCATCTTTCCCATCTGAACCGATGGTTCGCCACCACCTCAAACGAAAAAGCGCTTATTGCGTTCGCACACCTGAGTCCCTTCNGTCCCTTCACTCCATTTTCAGAATATCATCCGTATCATCCTTATTCCAGGCTGAAACGTTTATCGAATCACTACGGAAAATTCCAATAGTTTGTATTTCTCACTGAAAGTCCTTCCTGTCGATCGGGTGACTCGCAAATCCTGAAGTCAACAGAAGACGAGGTTGTATTCAAATGCGGTACTACTGAAGGTAATGGGTGGTAACGATAAAACAATAGATACTAACCTCGAATCGAGCGGCGAGTGCGTGCTTGCACTGTCAAGGAAGAATCCGATGAGGATGCCCCTTTAATAAATCAGTCACTATTTAGAATTACAACAAAAAACCAAGATAACAAATACGATGCGTTCTGTTGTGTCAAAAGGATCCTTCATTGGTTGTCAAAGCGTTCATTTCAATCAAGGTTAGGTGTAAAACATCAGTTCAAGGGTCCAATAACTGAGAATTTACCACCAAATGTACTAGATCAAAGGACCAATGTTGCGAAGGACAGGGACAAAAAACGTGTGTGTGTGTGTGTGTGTGTGTGTGTGTGCGTACGTCGATCTGTGGACCGGCGGATGTTCAACGGTCTACAAGTAAGGAGATAATCGTTCCGAGCGATAAACTCACTGGGTCAACTTGGGTGTAGCTCGCTTTGTAACAAAAGGGAAAATTATGTGGTGGATTTTGTTGTGTGTGTGTGTTGTGTGAAACGTGAACTGAATGCTAGGATGCACACTGCATTTATTTCCACCTGAACGTGTTTCATTAGTGGTGTGAATCCATCGACCCTCATGATGATAAAGTCGAATCTCAACAGGTAAGACGCAAGCATAACATCGACNCATCGACTCGGCCACCGGGCAGCCGATCGAATCGTTTTTCTTTTTGCCCTCACACGATATATCACAATCCATCTTGTTGCGGGCTGTATGGTTCTTTTAGCTTTTCAGTTCCTTCTCTAGTTACTCTGTACAAGGTGAAATTCATTATCTGATCAAATAAAATCCTCCATTGTTCTCATGCAAAAAGAATTTGGGTTATTTCCTACCGAATCATACCCCTGGAGGCTAGTGCTAAGATGAGCGGAGTCCATGCCTGCATTAGGCTCGCAAATATGTACTGTGCTTTATCGTAAAAGCAAAGTGAGAAATGCTCTTATCAGTTGCCCGGTGGCCGAGTGGGCTATAAGCTGAGTTGTAATGGCGAAATCCCCGTGTTGAGTCAATGGATTCGCAGCGCTAATGAGGCCCGATCAGGTAGAAACAGCTTCACAGTATGCTTCATAGCTTTTCAGTTCACGTTTCGCTTGCTCCATACAAAACGAAATGAAATCCTCCACTACTCTCATGTGCATAAAACAGAGAATATACAAACCAAAAGGTTATAAAGAATGGATGTGGAAATGTGCAATGATGTTTGCTGACAAACTGGTAATGAATACAGTGAGTCTGGCTGAAGAGGGGTACAGATTTACCAACTTTACTGTTAATCCACCCATACGATATCACAACATAACGTTCCACACCAGTAACACGGGTTACACGGTCAATTGAATCATTCCAGGAACCCAATACTGGAAGTCGTTTGTTGAGACTGCAGTTGTTTCACTTTCATACTTTCCGAAGCGGAAGAGACCTATTCCTGTTTGGAGGATTGTGATATCAAAAGGTGGTCCGCCGAAAACTTCTGTAAGCAAGCCTCCCTGTATCCTTCCGCTTGTTACCTCAGCTGAATTATTGCCAGAGAATGTGTATAGGGATCAACTGCTCGTGAAAATCACCTAGTCTGATTGCATGTCGTTGCATCCTTGGGAAATGGGGGCTTATTTCTCCATGTTCTCCACTTTGAACTACCATGTATCATTCGAGTATTGTGATGTAATCAGTCGTAACTGGTACCAGATGATGAGAAGTGGAAACTGGACTATAATCCGGCTTTGATAGGTGAACATTGTCTAAAAAGGGCTTGAGAGTATTGGTAAGCGGATTGAACTTTTCGTTCTACCATCCACCATTGTAACCTCGGACGCTGTGTCATTGACGGATCTTGCAAGCATATTCCCGCCTGCCAGATGGATGCTCGAGTTCCAACATTCTTGTTCTATGTTTTCTCAGAGGCTACGATTTACGGTAC
>UZAN01042119.1:22964-51257 GCA_900618425.1 Echinostoma caproni
GGCTTGTCACCGAAGTACCAATGTACGTTGAAGTTCAAACTTGTCGCAGCTGTGTCTGACACGACTCCAAATGCAATAAGATTTCCAGATAAGCTCATATGCAGGGCTATGCTGGGAGGTCAACACTCTTTGATAGCCGTTATATGGAATATGGTTCTTTCATATCAGATGAATATAGTAGCAAAGCATACTATTGATTCATATCGATCGCTTGAACTCAGTCTTCCCCGGTGGGGTTTGGACGGTTATCGTAATACAGCCAGCCTCGATAAAGACACACAAACACGCAACAGGTTCTGGTATGACGCTAAACGAGCCATGATTGAATAAAGATGAGGTTCGTCATAGGTAATCAATAGTTTCATACTGAGAGCGTAAAACTACATTTTCGATTTGATTGTAATTAGATGAAGAAATCCCCAACTAATTTCAGTTATTATATCATTGCTGTGGTTAGATTAGTTTGAATTGAAATTTCCTGAACTCACTCACCATTCATAATGGAATTATTGGAAAACCAAAGTGACAAAACGTCATATTAAAGCTACATGGACTCTGCAGCTTTCGGCACAAAGCTAGAAACCCTGAGTATGCCTGTGCGTACGCTCCTGTGAGGCAGTGAAAATCTTCAGTCCATTTACGGAAAATCTTGCCCACTCAACTGTTATCACTGGACGGTCAAGTTGTAAAATAAATTTTAGAAAGTCTGATACTTTCGATTTTACATAATCGATCCAATTTCCAAGAATAAAAAACTGAACTTTCTTTTCACTATTTAGTTACAATGTCCCTCATGATCTAGACGGGTTTGGCCATAACCACACAAAAAACTAGGGCACAGTTGACGATTCAGACTAAGTGATTTAACGCTTAATTGATTAGCAAGACCGACTTCAAGAGAAACAGTGTTATTGAAAACAATTGAACATCCGATAATGAGTATAGACAATACATAAATCTCTTCTCTGTATTCTAAGCTACCATTGTTTTCTATGGACTCCTTCCATGCTTTTTTGATAAAAAGAATGTGTAGCATATTGTTTGTAAGGATCTACTCGTTCGTTTGGCCGTTTTTGATATTGCCGGTATACTGAAACCGTTTGATACATTCATTATGATCAGTGTTGGTCAGCATCGCTCTCACCATTATTAGCGATTGTTCAAGTTCAACACCTGATTCACGAAGTACGGAATCGCTCAAATACAGTAAGGTGAGCGTTAGACACGTGGTGATCCCAGCTTCCGAAACGACGCATACCCTGGAGCGACGCATTACAATTTTAGGACAACTGCGATCAATCAGACTTCACGGGTGATGCAAGCAAAGCGCGTGCGTGCCACAGCTTCTGAACTATATACCACAGGTTGATCGTACCAACCAATGAGAACCCGTGCGGTCCAGACAAAAGCAGAATAACGGCAGAACTGTCCGAACGCGATTGGCAGAGGTCCGGAAGACCAATGAGCTTGTTTTGTACATATTATTTGATCCCCCTAATTTCTTTCAATAAAGGAACTACTACTCCTACGGCCTTTTCCTCGCTTCTCGGTTATGTGGGATATTGCATGAAAGTGCCAGCGTGGTCCAGTGCTTACGTAACGTCCGTGGCTGCTAATCAGTAATTCGTATTCCGTGATTCATGTTTCGTGTTCATATCGTGCTACTACTACTACCATTACTACAACACAGCTTTCGACGACCTATGACCCACGACCTGCCAATTTCATTAGTACTCTAGGATGGACTACTGTGATTATCGTTCAACCATTAACACAGGTGGGTCGTTGCAACTTGATTTAAATGAGCTTATCTGATTGAAATGACTTTCGATTCACACTGACGCTTAGGCCGGTTCGAGGCGGTTTTACTTAAAAACTAAGAATGGAATTTTGATTTAGCATTTTTATATAACCCACTTCTTCATCATAAAGTTTTAAATGAGAGATCTCATTTGCAAAATACGCTCATCAATAGATAGGTAACACGTGAAATTTTCGATCCGATAGCAGTTATCCTATGAGACTTCTAGTAGTTTGGATTTGAAATAGGTTAGGATCAGCCACCACGCGAGAACGTGTCTGCGTTTTCTCATGGGTTCTGAATACGCAGTGGTGAGGGTAAAGAACAGAGAACGGCAACCTGGTTTATGCAATCTCTCTATCGACAAAGGCGTGAATAGAATTTGAAGTTGAAGAAAGAAGGTCATCAATAAACATCAGAAAAAGGGAAGGAGCAAGTACAGAACTTTGGGGAACACCAGCATTCACAGACACGGAACGAGACACGGTCCCATTCACTCTGACGGAGATGCTGAGGTCCTTGAGGTAGCTTGCTGTCCAGGACATAAGTTCCGAAGGAACGCCAAACTTGGATAGTTTAGCCAGCAAACGGGCGTGCGAGACACGATCGAAAGATATCCATGTATCCAATGACACCGCATGGGTTTCCCCGTGGTTGTCGAGTGCCGCTGACCATGTATATGAAATGAGCGCCGGAAGGTCATCTGTAGATCGATGTGATCGGAAACCGTACTGGTGGTCGCTAAGCCTATTGTTCTTTTCCAGGTGATGGCGGAGGTGATCAGCAATAGCTGATTCCATTACCTTCGAAGTGGTTGCTGTGAAACAGATAGGGAGGTATTTGTCTGGGTCAGAGTGGTCGCCGCGTTTGAGGATTGGAAATATTTCTGATATTTTCCATGGAGTTGGGAATATCTCTGAATTTAGAGATAGACGGAATGAGCGACGTAGGAAAGGAGCCATTTCGGGGGCGCACATTTTGAGGACCATGGGGGGAATCCCGTCGGGTCCAGGTGGCTTGTGTGGGTCTAGCGACAAGAGGATCTTACTTATTTTTCTTTTGGAAATGAGCGGTGTGAAAAGATGGTTTGCCATCGAGTATGTGCAGGATTGGATGGGTGATTCGAAAAGAGTAGAAATGGAAGTAAAATGGGAAGCAAACATTTCTGCCTTTTCCAACGGGTTGGATGCTATGTCACCGGATGGTTTAGCAATGGGTGGAAAGTTAGTGGAACAGAAGTTACGGGAGACTGCCTTAGTGAGTGACCAGAACATCCGGCTTCCGGAAGGAGCGGTCGCCAGTTTTGCTGCTCTGCGCTCAACAAAGTGCTCTTTAGCCTTCTGTATGATGGTTGTACATTTATTACGTGCTTACATGAACCATCGGTGGGAGCTGGGGGAAGGTGGCCGATTTCCTATTCCCATTTACATTCTTGTACCATACTCAAATAGTACTCTGTGATTGTACGTCAAAGTTTGAAACTAAACTGACCACGAAGATGTTGTTGTTGTCACCGCTGAGCTAGTCGTTTACCAATGGCATATTGCACTGCCACTCATTTTGATTTTTAGGTCTATCAGGATTGATGGAGTCACCATTTTCTATATTTTATCTACTAGTCGATCAACAACTTAGTGAAGCTACGGTACGATTTTCGAACATGTTAATGATTTTGAGGCAAAGAGTTTACAGTCATTGAAATTCTGCTGTAACCAGTAATATACATCCTGCATTTAATTCGTTCTTACCATATATTTATTCAATAGTATTCACTCCTAATGAATCTGACTATTACGTCTAGACTCCTCATGGCTCGCAAGAACATCATCAAATCATTTTATTGACTCGTCATCCCAACAACTGTTATGAATTCACATTGTGCAATGCTTTATCGTTGATTAAAATAATGATGTTTAATCAGCTATGATGTTCATCTCGGCTAGGTTACTGATATATCTTCCGAGAGTATATTATTGACTTTCTTGATCCGATGTCATGGTAAAGCTGAAGCCCAAAGGAAATGCTACTGATTGCATAGAAAGGGTTCAGCGTTTGGTCAACGATCACCTCCGCTGTGCATAAACTGATAAACCGAAGTCGTTTTGGCAAAGATGAAAGCGTGTGATAAATGATGCGCAAATCCTGAACTAAGTGCCGGGTCTTCAGTATGTGTCTGCAGATGGCACCTTTCGCTCTTCGAGTTTTGTACTTTATCACCGGGTTAAACAAACCAGAGAAAAAATGTCGAAGCAGCAGTAATGATAAAACAACTCGGCAAAATCCAAAAGCCCCCCTCTGTGAACAAACACTGTTTCTCTATCTTTGCTCTGGATCATCGATGTTCCCTCGCTGTTCATACTGCACTAGATTAAGAAACCTTATTCGGTTGAATTTTAGACCTTACGATATATGCAAATGAGGAAATAATCGGTTTTCGTGCTAACTGTGTACTACGTATTCCGGACAGGTGTGGGTGATAATTCCAATTCCATTACTAATCGGTTTCCGATGCTCTTTTGCACAGTATAACAAGCGCTATTCATACACGGTGTCTCCTCGTCCACAACTATTGTATTCATTAGGAATTACTTCGCTATGGAACCGAAAGCTTATTGTTTGTCGAAACAAATACCTATCCGTTTACATTCGCAACTTTGCTGATAGGCACACCACTGCCTTGCACTTTATTCTGACCACCTCTCCATCCCCCTCGATCTCTTCGCTCAGTTCGGCAGACGAACAGCATAGTTCACTGTTTTCCTACAGGCTCCCAGTTTTTACCAGTTGACCATGCTTTTCAGTCTCGTAAACAACCCCGAGGTCCAAAGAAATTATTAAACGGTCCGGTTTTTGCGCCTCATCTGCAAACGACTACATTGAGTTTACCTATACGTCCCATTCTAGATAGTTTGAAATTTCACAGAGCGCAAGTGCTGTTCACGCAGCAAATCCTTTTGTCTTCACTAGTTTCCCACCGAAGCACACCTTACCTAACCATGTTCTGAATGTGCACGGGTAACAGGTGTAGAATATTCCATCATTTTCAATGGAAAAGTAATGTATTGTTACTGGTAAGAATAATTACCATTGGTCCCATAGCATTACAATGGATCCTTCACCTCTGAAGCTCATGTATGACCACCAAACAAAATAACGTGCAGCAGATGTCAATCGTAATTTTTCTCCATGGATTCAGATAGCTCACTGTAGGTAATACTATGAATGATTTTTCTTCAATTTAATCGGTGAATCTTTTCAGATACTGCCAATCGTTTGAAAACCGGAAAATGCCTTGCACCTTCTGTCCTTCTCGCTCTCTCTCTCTTCATAAAGACAAAATAAACACGTCTAAATGTTCTCCCTGTATTACTTATATTAGTCATTTCCATTATGTACTGCTTTAAAGTATGTTTTGTTCTATCCCAAAAGACGGACGCTCAGTTTTCATGAAAGAGAAAGTGGATAATCGAAGTTGTGTTAGGACCACAAATGAAGGCAGAATTTGGACGGTAATGATGTGGCTTGGAACNCTTTTAAATCATATATTATGGGCTAGAACAATGATCCAAAATGGCACCTGGCTTTCTAAACACAAAGTTTTTTGATCACTTCCGTTCCACTATCTCCCAAAGGTTGTTTAGCGCGCCTTAATGGAGCGGACGAGACCTGGTAGTGTTTGGAAGTACGGTCAGATAGAATTTAAATCACACACACAATTTCATTGAACTTGGAGACTCACGTGATCTGACGAATGGGGAGTACCTCCGTAAAACTTACAATTCCTTTTTACGCCATAATTCTACTCACTTAGTTTTGGGGGATTTCGGAGGACTACATATCCCCATGCATATAGGAACCTGTACACTCCGGTTTAGTGTACTGTTTGTGGAGATACATTTTTCGAAAGCATACATGATTGAAGAACCGCGATAGTAAACTTGTCACTTAGCCTTATGGAACAGTCGTCATATACGTTCTATTTTAATACCTCTGAGTTCAGATTGTATAAAACAAATCACGGTATAATAAGCTTTATAAAGAAAAGGTCCATGATTTGATCGAAGGTGCAATACTGCTGGGTTGCCCAGACCAAAGTACGTGAATTCACAACAACAAGAATTCGCAAACGGAGAGCTTGGTTAACCAAAACCTGACCCGCAAGGCTGCGGGCGGTGTGTGAAAACCGTAATCCATTGGGGACCGGTGTCCAGTCCATACGCCATGTGGACAGGGTCAAACGTCCAAGGTAACCAATACACCTCTATACCCAATCGAGCTGGTGATCACTACCAGGACCATGAAGGTGTGTGCGTAATTCGTGGTTGGTTTCGAATCAGGGTATTTAGCCAACTCCTCTAGGTGAACTACCAGTGGTTCACCGACCCGGATATTGCCTCGAATGTTGGCTTTTCTTCTTCTGTCTTTGACGGGAAAACACCGCCACCATCAGCCTCAACCCGAGACACTGACCCCTGACCATACTGAGGATTTTGGAAGCTATAAAACAGCCAAGTCGAAACATTGTTAACATTGTTAATGTTAGCTTCGTTAGGGAGGTCTACTCCGGTGACTTTCTACCTAATGTATAACATTCCTTGCTGCTCGGTAGCATTCTGATAAGTATTTTTAAATTTAAATTATTATTTATTTATTCAATTTTGAGTAGAGATATGGGTTATTTGTGTTCGGTTTTAATCTGCATGCACATTCCTCGATGCCTTCAGTTGAAAATCACCCCAGTTTCCACTTTCACTTGTATTTTCATGCGACTATCGTGAATACTGTCTTGAGGCTGCCGTTGCAGTAAAATTAGACGGAAGAATTCAAAAGCTGAGATCAGGGCAAATGCACAGAATGCAAATGAACTAAATTTCAGAAGAAATTAAGTCTATACACTAGTGTAACTGCATGGTGGTGGTGGCACAGTGGTTAAGACGCTGGCACCAGTGTGCTTTGGACCCAGTGGTCCTAGGTTCAAGCCCCGCCACCGCCACCGAACTTTGGTGGTAGACAGTCTTGCTTTCCATTTCGCCGGTTCGCCGAACTTGGAATTTGTTTGCAAACGTTTCATCACCAGCCGAGGTGACATCATCAGTGCTTGTGAAGTGGCCAGTCTTGCTGTCGCCCGATTCACTATCGCGCCTGAGCTAGCGGGGACTTATGTGGTTCGCCACTCCAAGTCCCAGGGCTTAAGTTGCGGGTTACTATCGCTGAATTGCCGGTCCTCGTGACTACGGGGTTTCCCCCCCGCCTGCTGTTTGTCACACTCCGGTGTGTAACAAAAACAAATGACTGATCCCGATATCCATAGTTGAAAAATGAAACATAATGATCAAGTCCCCCATTGTTTTCATACTCTCAAGCAAGGTTTCTGATTAACCACCCTTGAGCTTCTTTCGCCCAATACCTTATTCGGGAAACGTTGCACTAAGATGAACCCCGTGCGTAACACACAGAGCTCATACGTTTATATACCATTTTCGTCACACATACTCGGGAAGCATTAAAATCGAGCTTCGATCTCAAAGCAAATCATCAGATGTGCGAATTGATTGGCCGTTTGGGATTTGCAAGTCTAATCGAAACTGAAGCAACGGGTCCCCGTGAAACAACTGTGGGTTCGCATAGGCACCAGGATTTATACTGAAGTAATTTTTTTCCGAATGATAACAAACAAGCCTTGGTGAGTCTTTATATCATTGATTTTTCTGATTTCTTTATACTCGATAGATGAAAAGGCTCAGAATGTAACAGATACTCCCATTTCGTCAGTAGTGGTTAGCCTAGACCACAAGCCGTTCTGGTAGTTGTTTCCCCATGAACTTTCCTGTGAATCGTGCTTTTGCTAACGTTAAAGCATTGAGCAAGATTTGATATGGAAAGTACCAGCTTGTTTGCTCGTGCAATTTTATTTCTGTTCTTTTCATTGAGATGCCGAGAACCTTCGGTTTCGAGCTCTGCTTGCTTCATTATGGTAATAACAATACGAACATTCAAGGTTGTGCACAAGAATGACCGTAATTTCAAGGTTGACTTTGATGAAAATGGTATTTCTCGAATTCAGTGAGTTAGCTATCAAATATAGATGATTATTATGAAACCTTATTCAATGCAATTCCTCCGAGTTGTAAAATAATGTTATTTGGTTATTCAATAGAGTTGCTATAACGAATAATATACAATGGATAAAATAATGCTTCATAAATATTAACCGAGATAGCAAGGGTTTGCGGAAATAATTTCTGAATAATTCTTGAGTTACTCCTGTCAGAACAGTTTGCGGTTTTTTATGTTGAGATTATTTAATCTTGGCAACCAAGGTCAGGTACGTTTAATTGACAGTTATGCAGACTAGAAACTACGTAGATCGAAGTAGACAAGAGGTAAATTATTGTCCTTAAGTAAACCATTGATATAGGTGATAAATATAATGAAACTCAATTTGATCAGAAAGGAAATATTTTAGTGCATCACAATCGGCCAGTACTGTAGTCTCCGTATGCTTTCATATGGCAAGTGTGTGACTGGTAAGGTAGTCTTGTCACTACTAGAAGATAACTGTGGTTTAAAAAGACAAATTACTATCTGACCCAGCAGGTTTATTTACTGATGTGTACCTATACGTTTGGAAAATACTTTACCTATTGGGAGGCTTTTAATTTGAGTCAACAGGTGACATATCTTATCTCCATTAGGAACTGTCAGGTCCGACTATTGCTTGACTGCCACCTGAAAGTGATGTTGCAATACTCTCGGTAGTATTTGGAATTGAATAACGTGAAGTCTGAATCTGATTGAAAATAATAGGGTAGATCGAAGTCAAGTGCGACCAAGAGGAGCTGTGGCTACAATTAATTCAATTTTTGGAAAAGTACGCGAAATAATGGCACAATTATCCATCAAACATGATCCCATTTTCCATTGTCCAATCGACATTGATTTGGTGCGTTTGTTAGGTTTCCAACATTCAGGCAATGCGATACCGAAAACGGAAAGTCGTTTTGAGCATGAATACTTAATTTCTGATGTTGGCTAGCAAAGCATTCTGCCTTCATTTTAGTTTTTCTGGTCCATATCAAACGGAACTCGTCATCGTTTTCCGTTAGGCATACTTCATTGACCGATTTCTCTTGTAGGATCAAGTGACTCATTTTTATTATCAATCAGTTGTAGTCACGTGACTTCGTTTTACTGATTAGTGTGACAGAGTACTAATCTGGTGCTAAGTTAAACTGAATTTGTTTGAATGACTTAGGAATGCATGCTAAGCAATATTTACAATAATTTAAATTTTCACGGTCACCGCAGTTCTGCTACCTGCATCCGTCCAAGTTTACGGGATGAGCTTTAAGAGTAGTTCTTCTAGGTTGTCGAGGAGGAACTGCAAAATGTTTCCTACTCCCTATTACATATATCACGAAACACGGGGTTTCATTGAAGAATGTTGCAATCTGTTTCGCTCAGAATTTAGCTACCAAGCAGCAATTACCGCACTGCACACAGAGTCATGGAAGGATATTCATAAGTCAATCGCTGAATTTCCGATCAGTCAGTCAGTCAGTCAGTTAGTCAGTCAGTCAGTCAGTCAGTCAGTCAGTCAGTCAGGGAGTCAGTCGGTCATGATTTGGTCGAAGCGCAATTTTATTGGTTCAGGACTCCTGTCTGCATATGAAGAAAGTGTTTAGTATTAAGATTTATTAGTTTTTTGTATTTATGAAGCTGAAATTGATTGATCAGTGTCTTTAGTATGACAAAATTGTCGTTATGCATATGCATTTAAAATTCTGAACACAAGAAATATGTTCTGTTTGGGACTAAATTCCCCTTCCTCTGCAAACTGTTGGTGACAAACTGTGAGACATTTGACATGAACCGCTAACCTAATTATAAACTTTTCTCATGAGTGGTAAATACGCGGTGATCCGAAGATGACGAATTAAGTTAAACAATACTGCTTATATAAGTACCACCTATTTTGCATCTCTCAAACAAAGCGATAGTTTTTGCACGATTTCCTGCTTTCAGCACGTGATTTTTGCCCTCCCCGAAATAAGTTGTGACTTCATCCACATTCCCTGTCTATCCGTCTTTCTGTCTCTTTCTGCCACTCTACACCACACATTTCATCTTAGATCCCAGATTTCGACAGTTGACCTTCGTTACAATTCTCTTCACTCCTCCCCCCTCCTTGTTAACAACTCCGTGCATGGACCCGTTGGAATAGTTGCACCGATAAGGTAGCCACCATCTTACTTAAAGGGGTTACTCGTAGGTTCAATATTGTTCTGCCAAAATCGGACGGTAATTTGCACGAGAGGAACATTCGAATTATGACAATGGGCCACAGAAATGCATCCAACATGGTCCCAGTTGTACTAAATTTGCATGTGATCTTTGAAGGCATGTTCAAAAGCGAGCTTAGGCGAGGAGTGGGAAGATTAACGAAATATTTTTTTTGCCGTGGGGGGAGGGGTAAACTTCTCATGAAGGCGAAATTAAAGGTTTGACTGTGTTGTGCGCTCTTTCGATAGACCAAATCCACAGTGTATTTGAGAAAATCTCCAAACGAAGTAATTTTTGGGTTATATTCCAATGGGTGAAGATAAGATTTTCAATTTAAATGAGTTCGAAAGGTTTCTGTTTCGCTAAATCAATTTGAGCTCGGTGAAATTATCAGATCATGTGATTTGCCAAACCACACTAGGCTGTTCAAAAAACGAATTGCTTAATTAATGACAAGACGTCTAGTTGAGTTGTCCACTTATTTCAAATATTTGCTCATTGATGTAGTCTGCAAATACTCGGAATTACTTATCATACAATTAGAAAGCTTTATTTCCTTAAGTTATCAAACAGTATTTTGTGAAGGTCAGTAAAGAACATTGCACAGATTTTGTCCTTAACGGGACTCTTCAGTGGTGCATATCCTCTTTGTTTCGCTGACAGCACTCCAAGCCTTGAGTTATACGATCAATCTTGGTCTGGGCATATTTCTGTATGAAAAATGAATCTCGAACGTGGTGCATTGAAATCCCTTATCGTTTCAACGGAACTAGATATAAATCTACCGTTAGGGGAAGAGGAGTGAGGTAGGTTTTCGATCAAGGCAGCTCACTGGTCAGTCACCGAACCGTATTTGTGTCATAAAACCTCACATGACCCGCCCCCTCATGTGATTTGTTGCCCTCCATCTTAGTCTGCAGGCCTTACGTTGCGCGGCGAGAAGTTGATATAATCGACCCCGTGCATACGGGACTTCCCTTGAACAATTCTGATTGCCCCATTCCTCTCGGGATTTCGATCGACATTCGGTCGATTGCGTTTGTTCGCAATCTGGTCTTTCGCATGCACACGTTCTTCCTCATTATCATAGATTGCTTTCTATTGGACTGTTCGCCGACCTGCTGCATTGCCCGAGTTTTTTCCTCAATTAATTATGATCAGGTTTTGTTACACAGCTGCCATTCTTGGTTAAATCCTCCTCAACCGAATGCTGACATATTCGGTTATGAACCTGTCTGTTTGATTTATTTATCATTTAACGATACAGACTACCCACTGCCCACCTGATTCACAACCCTCTGAATCCCGGACACGCTAAGTCGTTTTTGTTGCTTCTCATTAATCTGTATTCGTTCAGAACCAGTTTTCGACCAGTTCCGAACCTGACCGATTACGCTGTTTTCCATTTCCTGCTCCTCCCATTGTTGTTACATCCACTGCTTTGAAAAAGAATCCCTTTCAGTATTTTGTCCGGCCTGCTCTCGTCCATTGATCTGCTTTCGTACCACGTCTATCACTGGCAGACCTGTACAGCCCCTTGGATTCTACATTGGGAGAAAAGAGCTCTATGAGGATAAGACATGCAACTGAATATAAGCAGACATACCCTATCTATGCGTGTGAAGTGGCATGGAATAAAAACAAATATTCATTACATTTTTGTTCAGTTTGGAAAACCGAAATCAGATGAGAAATCGGATGTCTCATATTAAGATGAAAAGGGCTGTTTATTTAATACACCATGGATATACTCGCTTTATCAGACAACTCGGCGTCTGACACACCTGGGTGTAGCCTCGGAAATGTGAAAGCGGCCGGCTTATTTTTTTATCCTTAATTGAAAGAATCGTTCCTCAGACTTTATCTACATGCACGACCCTCAGTTCGGTACGTAAAGCACACATTCAGGAATCACAAGACTAGAGTTTCGCTCACTTTTGGGTTCATCAACGATCTATCTGGGACTGTAACTCTGAGATGCAAGTGTGTCATTACTATTTCACTACTTCACTCGTTAAGTACTCTGCTTTTTTGTGCGAATAAACATGATATAGTCGTGTGACTGGTTTGGGAGCGAGAATCCATTGGTTATAGAGCAGTTATTCATGAACCGGTTGCAGTTGCATTGATCTATCCATAATAGAACAAAACATGCAATGAGAGGACTTCCTTTATTGATGCCCATGCGTTGGGAAGCAATCAAGCTATCCAGTCACAAGAAAATTGTTACTGCCGGTGACAAGCGCAGTTGCGGTCGGGTTCAGCGTATGGTTGTTTTAATCGAATACCTCATAGTTGTGGGTGGTTTCTCTGAATGAGATCGAACTTTAGTGATGTTTGTGATATAAAAACGCCTTTAACTCTAACCATATACCACTGTCTGACAAGATGTAGCTCTCTACTGAGAGGGATGTGGGATCGATCTTGGTAGACGGATGCCATGAGGAGAACCACTCACTCAACTGTTAGCAACCCCAATAAATATGTTAACGGACCAAGTGCTCAATTTAACCCTTGCTGCTCAGTCCGCCACAATCATGAAATAAAACGGGACCTGATTGAAAATGGTCACCATTTGGTAAACGAACAAGTTCCAGCTCTCAGTCATAGTCAAAGTGATTATTTGTTTACACAGCTGATTATTTTCTCTCGATGTATATAAATTCTTACTGACACCTGGGTCTCCCCCGATGCTTCTGACTCCCTAAAATCGGCAGGGGCCAAAAGACAGACGATGTAATTACAGAGAAATCAAATCCCATCTAGCCACAGATTCTAGCACAATGTGCACACACGCAGTTTATGCCCAAATCATGATTCTATACGCACCAAGTGATAACGATTAGCTGATGATGCTTTTACCCAGTGCAATAATCAACTACCTACCGCTTTTGGAACAACAGAGACAATGGCAACAACAATAACAGCAAGAACTTATAGAGTTTGCCAGTTTATAATACGCAAAAGATCGCAGTTCGGTTAACAAACACTAACCGCTTGTTCCCATGTACAAGCATGGTTAGACAACAACTAAACCAGCTATGAGATGTCAGACAAAAGAGCATTGCAACTGAAACAATCAGATAGGGAGACAACTGAAAAAGGCGAGAATCACATGAGGGATCTTAATTAAATGCACCCATCGAAAATGTGATAGGTGTCCGTCTGGAGCGAGAAAAAGCCAGGCGGTTGATGATTGAGGCTATTTTTTCCCGGGAAATCATCTTTTTTGTCTAGTTGCTGTAGTCCGCTGTCTGTTTTTCACTAAAAAGCGAGAACATACGGGAGAAAAAATTGAATGTATCTGTTCGGAACTGAACTTGAAATGCGCAGGGTGAAATTGGGAATGGAAAAACATTATTATTACCGTATTTTGTAACCCGATTTCAATAAATCAGTAGTTGTCTATGCGTAAAATAAGGTAAACAACGACTATTTTTTTATTGATCCTCAAATGTAATGTTGATTAAAGAAATGACAACTTCGAAACGAAGTGGTCAAACTCCACCTGTTGCCGATTGGACAACCGTAAGAATGAACTGCAGACTGGTGAACGTTGTCCAACGCAGGCAGTTTGTACATCTTTTGCGTCCTCTACCGACCAGCTAATGTCATTCGCTCGAGATTGAACATTAGGAGAAAACTACATCCACAACTGGGGTTTTAAAATCTCATTGGGGTCTGCTTCATTTTTTTGAAATACTTGGAATTCAACACCAGAGGGAAATTTTCATTTTATAATCCTAAGGAAAGCACAAATCACGTGATTTTACTAGGTTTTTTGTTTTATTTACTATTGTATAAACATGACAAAATGAAGAGATTGAATAAACTCACTTAGAGTGAGACCCACTAAAGAACAACCACCATACAGAGACCCTGATGCATGTGACCTCGTATGAAAAGTGACAAGGACCATTTTTCTGTGTATAATTAAGTTGCATTGAGAAAAAGTAGTGATACAGCGGTCTAAATTGAACCCACGGTCAATACACAAATCACATATACTACCTCACTACAATGCTGCGCTGGTACGACAAGGACGCATGGAGAGACAAAGCACACGAAATAATGGATTAAAACAGCGGAACCAATAGACGAGCATAACTATGCGACAGCGAGAGAGAAAGAGCGAGAAAAAGTTCATCACATGGTTAATTGAACAAAAACGTTTGGATTTCAAACAAGCAGTCGATGCGATGAAAGCGGCAAACCGGAGATGATAAAATACCGGTTAAATCAACTTTGAGGAAAAAAATCGAACCCCGAAGCATGGACGAATTAGTCATGCCAGCGAAGTTTGGCTATCCGGTAAACACCACACAGACACTTCTGTGCTGGATTCTAACGTTTCCAATACGATTTTGTTATGCTCTTTGACGACGGAATTTTGACAGCCATATCGATTTGTCCAAATCTCATGTATTAAACGACCGGTAAGTAGTGTGAAAAAAGAAGAATTTATGTTGAGTTCTTTTGCTTTCTACCGCCTGGGTGCTACAATGAACCTAACCTGCGAGGTCAGAATCCAGAAGTAACCGGAAGAGTAAAATGATGAGTGTGAACTTTAGCGAGAGAGTGTTTCATTCAAGTCAACGCGTTTTAAGAGAAACGAAGGGTAGCGAAATAGAACGTAACCGCCAGCAGGGATTGTTTGTCTAATACAGGAATCAAACAGCCTAGGTAGCAGTGAAAATTGCCGAACAAAGGCAACTTACCTATGCATAAATGGTCAAACAATGGAAGGCGTCGCTACTGAAGTAAAAATATCTGTTAGTGTTAAATTTCAAATCCTGATTAGAATACCACTATCACTGCTTTTTTAATTAACAAGACCAGCCCAGGACTGAGGAGAGTTGTTTTTTGGAAGGACCACACCGACAGGGGTAAATAGAATTGTACAGAGAGAAACATTTAATCAGTTTGTTAGTAATTTCATGAAAGGTTCTTAGTCAGTGATCGAAAAGTTTTGAGTCCCTTCACCTATGCTGTAGTCACAATAGTGAATCCGGTTACATCCTCCCATTAACCTCTATCAACCACCTCTTTATGTGCGCACCAAACACACTAACACTAGTAGTACTTCACTACACTAATGCTTTTTTACTACTACAACTGCAGTGAGGTACTACTCAGAGTTATGAGTAGTTTTCACGCTACAATCGGTTGTTGGATCCTATGGCATCCACGAGTGGATTAAAGGAGTAACTACCGAAGAGACAAACAGACTTTTAGTTTGGCGATCAGCGATGAGAAGACGATCACTAAAATACAGACTCTTTGTTTGCAAATTAGAACAGTCGTTTTATATTACTTTATTTAAACCTATCTGTTGCTGTTCCCCAACTAAATAACTCTCCTTGTTACGGAACTGCTTGTGAATTTATAACACCACTATTATCACTACTTCCAACATCGAAATTAGGCGTGGTTTGAAAATTATTTGGTTTCATCGACAGGAAGCTAGCTTTAGCTTCTTGTAGGGCTCTGCATCCGCTGTTAGAATTGATTAGTCGCCATTGAAAGCCTTGCCAACAAAAATGATTCGTAGCTGAATAATTGTCAAACCTCCCCATAATCACACCTGGATTTACAACTTTTGTTGTTTATTGAGTATACGCATCCGATTATTTTTTAATATTGTACTTGCAAGCTTGATACAATTTTCATTATATTATCCTCATTGGTGTCGATAGAAGCGCTTTGATGTTAGCGGTTATTGGTTTCGGTGGGTCTATACAAATACTTGGGGTTTAACTTCATCAGATTGAGGGAAAAGTTTGGGTATTTGACACAATTTCAGTCAGTGTTAACTGACGGAACGAAACTTTTATCCGGATGCATATTTTGATATAGGAAGCAAATTAAAAACATTATTGCACTAAGTTCTCAAGGGGAAAATGTCCTAAAATGTATGATCAGACAATAAAGTGAGATATCGATGTTTGGAAATCTAACGCACATGTGAGGAGTGTTACTTGTTGGCATTTCCAGANCAAGCCACTTTGATTTGCGTTACGAGGCACCTGTCGTACTCACCTTTGCTTCGACCAATCTGCATGCCCAAATACACGTCAATTTAAGGTACGCTTTACGCACCCAAAGAGTTAATTCTTAACCGTTTAGGAAGTTCTACACGAGATTAATGTATCGATATATAAACTCAAAAAAGCAGATATAGATTTGATGACACAGGGTAGCAAAAATTTATGCAAAAATCGGAATTGAAGCATTTGAAGATTGTTGTTCGATTGACTACGAGAAGGTACGAGATCTGGATGTGCGTACATGTTCCGGGATGTGGCTTTTCTTGAGTGAATTTGCCATGCATGTGGACAGTGGAGTTTATCACGAATCAGATATCTTGTCTATAACTCGACCACATGCATCGAAACGTTGAGGATCAAACAATTGTCAGTGCTATTTCATCAGAACCCCAGTTTTAGGAGAACTAGGAAATAAGGCAAAACCTTTTTCACTTAAAATACAGAGTTTACGATCGAGCTGGTCTTCACAAATTCCTTATCGTGTCAATACATCTTGCCGTTACCCAAGGGCAAAAACGTTTAGAGGAAAAAATCACATCACAGATTAGATGAGATCAATTTCATCTTCATTTCATCTTGTTTACACCGGAGAGTAATAGATACGATCACAGTGGAACGGATCAGATCAACCAGTTACGAATACTACAAAACTCGATGGATTTCCGGATACAGAAAAAGATGTAATTTCCCTAAAATCGATTCTATGATGGGACAGCTTGAACTGATATCCGGACAACTTGTGTGACTCCTCCTCCCACTTTGCTTTAACCAAATGGCTGTTAACGATCCGTGATCCCTCGAATACAGAAATTGTGAATCACGCATTGAAGGTTATTATGACTAGGTAGATAGAACTGAAGGTTTGAAATATAACCGAACTATGCATGATATCACTCGATTGCAGTTCCCGATTTACAAACATTCCCATTGCTCAACTGTTGGTTATGTATACGACTCCACACAAAGAAATGGTTGTGAAATTGGCGTACCAGTCGGTAAATTCAAATAATTGTCCCATTTCTGCACACGCGTGTAATTTAAGTTTNTTTAAGTTTAATGGGAAAATCGTCGCCAAGTGGAAAGGACAACAACGGATTCTAGGCCTGATTCACTGTGTACATAGATTGCGGAAACACGACGAAAATCGTCAGTCCGCGTCAGATGACTTCCCGATCTTGCTTGGGAAAAACAACGAAAATAAATGGAGAATAATCAACGATAATAAGGAAATCACATCGCCATGTGAAAGTAGTGGTAGTTAGTTGCCAGGTGCTTATTGGTTTGAGCTTTTGAATGATAGACGATACAGTTTGCCAGCACATTTGTGGATGTGAGTTGCCGAACGGAGGTCTTCGGCGGTCGCAGAGTGAGTTATATCCTGGGGGTCTATAGAAAAGAACAAAAACCGTAAAAAATATACAAATAACTAACACTAGATTTAAATTAAGAATAGATTTAGAAGAAAAAGGCCGTATTCGGGACAGACCTTTAGTGAAGAATTATAGTTTGGCGAAGGAATAAATCAGCTGATTGGGTGAAATATCGTGAACACACTTCAGAATGGGAGCAAAACTGCGGAAGTTGAATTATTGTATAAGTTTGTGTAGGTAGTTTACTGGGCTAGAAAAGAACCCAAGGGGGAATTGACACTCGGAGCCCAGGAACTCCGGAAGGTAATAAACAACTATGTGGTAGATTAACTTCAAAAGACTGTATTGAAATAGTTATACAGTCTTGAACTATTCGCCTATTTTCAGTGGCTGTAAATTCGAGAGTGCAGCAGCAGAGTACGGGCCATGGAGGGTGGTAATGAATAGTCTGAGTGCTGGATTCCAGATCCGTCTCCCGAAGAAATGAACACTTCCTTTGTCGTTATTAGATTCAAAAAAGCATTACCAGTGAATCACGAAATGGAAACCTCAGGTGTACAAGTATTTTGGCGGATCACAGTGAATAATGACAGGTTGATCTGGAATGACGAGTTACTATTGTGAAAGGGATTGAAGAAGTGGTCACATTAATTTGTTCCAGGATTTGAGCAATTTGCTTGCGTGGCATACTGTTTCAGGGAGTTATCATGCTCCTTGGCAAAGGGAAGTGTTTTCAAGTTGAATAAGCGTAAGCAATCAATTGTGCATTTAATTCCTATGGTGAGTAGAGTGGAAGTTGAATAAACTGGTCAACCCACTGCAGCTGCCTTAGCCTGGATTAAAACCTGGAGTGTGCGTCTGAGCCCGACTCCTGCAAGGCGATGATGACGTCGGAAATTGTGACCCATTTTTTCGTGGTAGGGCTAACAAGAATTCGGGGTCATGAAATATTCCCTATCCCTAATCTGTATGTTGCCGTCCTCTTGCAACAGTCTGTGAACGAGTCAACAAAACTTGAACTTTGTCGATCACTCGAGCCTCTCAGCTCCCTGTTATTCCGATATACGCGTACAGGTAAATGGACTGGGGACAAAATGTGACTATTCTCGTGCAGCTGCTTTTGTGTAAAAACCACCTGTAAATGCTTATTAAAAGTGAACCAGCTAAAAGATCGAAGGGGTTCTGGCACAGATAAGTCATCTGAAAACTTGTATTTGTTCAATTTCCCCGTTGTACTACTGTGCGAATGTGTGTGCTTGGGTGCGATTGAACATAAAACTGGCATATACCAGCATGAATCGCCACATCGTATACAAATACAGCCACTGCAATGGTCAATAGGGGAGTCGCCCCAGAAAAATGGAAATAAATAAGAAACCATGTGCTGTTGTTTTCTATGGTCAATCACGAGAATGAAACAATTATTTCTCGAATAACTATGGGTATTCTTGACGCCGCGTATGCTAAATTATCTCAGATGTGTGTAGGCTTATTTTTGTCTTTTGTTTGACGCGGCTTGGGATACGTGACGTGTTTTTCGTTGTGTGATTCAATTTTACTTCACTGGAAGAGGGAAGAATCGGTGCCCTTGAGGTTTAAACAATTGTTGGAATTTTTTGACCAGGCGCATTCGTCTTATACTGCTTTTCACGCTAAACAGAAAATTCATCATAACAAAGTGGTACCCAAATGCGACAATATTGACCTCAGTAAAGAACACAAAATGCTTTCTGGAAAAACCGGAAATCGATGGGATTAGGTGATCAGTGCGAATGGTTTGTTCATCACTCCTCGTCACAGCCCCAACATTCGAGCTGTGGATGTGAGGAAGCAAGAAAGACTTAGTAGACGGGACACTTTTATCAAGCATGATGGTTCGAAACGGCTTTGACCTGAGTGGGTGTCTTCAGCGTGTTGGAATGTTGCCACCACCACCACAACCACCGCACGGTTCAACTTCACTGCCGTGCAGGACGATGATTACGTGTTCGATTCTTTTGTTATTTTTCATTAGGCGTATCAGAATTCAATATCATGGTGGATTGCGCGCAACACGGAAAAAATAAGGGTTCTTCAAGGCACCATATTGCATATATAATATCGTCTTATTTCCCAATGAATGTATATGATGGAATTGGTCTGGTTAAGTCCCGGAGTTACTTTGATCTGCAGTAAACAGGAATGGAATGCTCAGTTTGCTTGGGTTGTTTTTTGATGAAAAATATCCGGAACATGTTACTAATCAAGGGAACTTTTGAATATAGCGAAACCTAGTTTTACGAAAAAATGCCCTCCGCGTTTTTATTTGGACACGAATCGCGGTGTTAATTTTTTACCGGTATTAGAAGTCCCCATGAGGCGATATTACGTAGTTTTGTCTTAGACCAGCTTCACATATGACACTTTAGTTTATTATGCTTGTGTTTTTGGATTAATATTCATTATTACCGTTTGTACACCTAAACAGCTAATGCATGCGAGATACCCAGGGGATAATATCGATTGAATTCCAATGTTGCAAGAAAGGAAAGGGATGTGAATCGCCTCAATGGACACTGTCCGCTTCGACCTATGTGCATTTCGTGGGCAACAGTAACGAAGTGACAAAATACTATCAGTTCTGCAACGCTCAGTCCCTAGGTGACCTTAAAGATTCCAATTGATCATGAGTGAAAGCAGAACAAAATGACCATTATTATGAAATGATATCTGCTAACTGGAGTAATTTCAGTTAGCTCTGTACAATCTGTATTTCTCCAGGCAGCCTCTACTTGACTTCAGCTTCCTCTGTAAAACTGTCTGTCCAATGGGGTAGTCATTGAAAAAAGAAAAGCGAAAGCGAGAAAACAACTACCGAAATGGTTCTCATTAACCTTAAATTGTTGAATTTGACTACGTTTCTTTCGGTGACATGTGAAACACTATAACGAGAGTAGACCTTTGAGCAAAACGACTTAGATCAATTGAAACGGGTGGTGATCCGCATCTTTGTTTTTGTTTCACCCTAAACATATGGGAACAGTTCAATTACGTGAAGCAGCTTATCTCATACGGAGCTGAGGAAAGCACGGAGGAAGGAAATAGCTGTTTTGACCTGATAGAGTACAACAGTACAACAGTACGATTCTATCTGTTCTGGGATTGAACCGAAGACCTTAGACGTAGAACACAAGCATACCATCGATCGTGATATTCCAAATTATTGATACCCATGTCATATCGCCTATAAGAAAAACAATGAACCAGAATTGAGCAGTATGAGGATTCTGTGCTCCACTTCCCTATTACAACTCGTCCGATTTGAAAAACAAAGCAAAACCATTGAAAATCCTTTGAATGCCAACCGGAAAAGCTTATTTCTTAGGCTTTTGCGTTGCACTGTACAATTCAATTGTTATGTATATATAGATGTTATATGCACATCCGTTTAATGACCGACGAAGAACACTGGACGCCTGTTTCGTATTTGCTGGCAGTTGTCAGCTGGGACCCGAATTAGAGATTGCTATGTGCAGACGCACAACTATCACATTAAACGCATTCCTCATTACGCTTTACTCGTTATTGTCTCTCATTCTGTGAGTTTTTAAAATCCTTCTCTTTTTAATTAATTGGTTAATTAATTAATCACTGTATACTAAGTTTCCTGGATCGTTTCATGGTCAAACCATTCAAGCTTATGCGGTGTGATTCCAAATTAATCATGCGATATGCACCATATCATCTAGTAGATTTTCGAGTCCATGGATTGCAGAATTTCTTGTAACTGCAATATGATATTCTTTGGCCACTTTCCAAAACGAGATTACTCCTACCCTTGGATATAGACTGTGATTGAAATTAGACAATCTGTTCCGGCCGGAGTCGGTCAATGGGATTTAATCCACTTACGAAGAAAGCAGCAGTATTTCAATGACTGAGATAATCATCACGGGCACCTCCAATAATTTTCGGCTATTGTTACTCGTTTGGTACTTAAAATATGGAGCGAGGCTAAGTTTTTGCCAGGTATCAGATTTGTGATTGAGTTGTGGATGTATATGTGTACATATGTTGTCGAAGATAGTACGTATGAGCTATGAAAAGATAAAAGGTCATGACTACGATGTCGTCCTCACAACATCACAAAGAACTCAATGTGCGACATGCGAATATCGCGAACTGTTGGATGAGGGATGTGGTAGCATTTCGAGAGACAGATCTCAGTTCTTAATAGCACAGTTCACAGATCACACCCATTTGTTGTCCACAAGTTGCTTACCAGGTAGAAATCATCAATTGCGCATCTAACTCCAAATTGATAGTTCACTAAGTATCACCCTCTCATTTCACAAATGATTTCAAGTAGTTTATGTAACTCTGACGACAAGGTGCTCATCCGTGCCTATTCCATGGTTTTATGGTATTGCAGTACATAGTGATAAATTTCCGAAAGCAAGAATGCGCACCTAAAATCAACTACAACCAAGCGAAAATCTGTTCTCACCCAGAATAGAGTAGGTTATATTTGAAGTTATTTGGGGAGCTTTGGTTTATGTATCAAACCGGGAATTCAGCACTCAGAGTCCACGGTTCTCTGATCAGTAAAATATCTTGGTAACACCTAAAAAAGATTTAATATTCTGTAGAAGTACGTTAGGTTTCATTTAGACTGCGCATCCTGTATCTGCATCTAAATAAACTGATTGGGATTTGCCCACAAAGGGTGTTTACTATTGTCCCCTAACGAGTTTTTATCTTTCATCAATTTTCTCAAAAATCAAGCTCAGATGTTGCCCAAACAGCTACTCGGAACAGCACATCACGTACTAAACGCTCAGTCTAGAAGAGTCTACATGTTTTCGCTGTGGAAATAAACAAGTAAAAGCTGCTGAATGTCGCCAAAGCAAACAATTTGTTGCCACTGTGGGAGAGTTAGGCATGCAGCACGTGTATTCAGAGCTGCGGAAAGAAACTGTCCTTACGGGAAGTCATTTGGAAACCAATCACTGTTGTGCAGAAGAAAATAAATAATCACAGAAAACAAAGACCCATTTATCGAAGTGAATACTATCATAATACATTTGCTCCAGATCGCCGCTTCATTACAAACCAGCTGAGATAGAACGAACTTCCATGAATCCGTGTCTATAGTTAGCGACTAGACCGTCAAGAATCCACTCCGGCCAACTCATTGTTAGTCCATATTAAAAACATACACAGGTCAAACAAGCTCGGTATTGAAAAGATGAGATATGAATTTGGAGTAACACACATGTCTGTGTGTTGTAGTCGAACAATGCTGGAACTTGTTTGAACGTGACGATATAAGAGTAGACTAAAACTCGTGGGATAAGGTGAACCAGGTGGCCTCTAAACTGGGAGTGTTTGATAGTAGTGTGGAAAACCTGGAAGGATTCCAAGCTAACATCAGACTGGAGCACAATGTACAATCGCTTCTTATCACTGCGCACTCAGATCAAAGTTGGATGAAGAACTGAAGAGATCACAGAGGGAACATATAATAAAGTCAGTCCAAAACTGCGAATGATGGACACCGAATCGGATGTTTCCTTTCGAATATGTGGTGATTGTGAACCCACTGTGGACCGTTTTGTTGCTCTGTACACACATTCAATTGTGGGATTTATATATAAAATTGGTAGGTGGTCAAAAAGTTACCTAAATTTACATGAGTTATTTTCACACACAAATCAAATCAGATGAATCCTATTGTACCCCAGCAATAATCATAACTCACATGGGACTGGTTCCATACATTTGTTTACTGTTTGTTATCAATTCTGCCGCAGCAATTTTCCAAAGGATTATTGATACCTTGACCTAAGGTATTCTGTTTACTTGTGCGTATTCGGAAGGTGTTCTTAGTTATTAGTGGCATGGATGGAGAGCAGTAACAGACCCCATTCACCGTTCTCGGGCGTTCACATGAATACGTGAAGCTAAAACGATGAAGCTTAATTCACGCCTGTAGCAGTCTAGCCACAGAACAGAATATAGGACTTCCTTTCTTCATTGGCATGCTCTTTCACTATGGTCGATTTCTAAGTATTATTATCCCAATACAATTGGTGGATTTGGGGACAATCACATAATGAGCTTTCACCGCCACGAAATTTTGTTGTCACCGTTGTCTTATTCGGCCCAAACAAACTTATATCGATACCGCCTGATGCATCGCCATCTGCAATTGGTGCAATCTAATGGAAGACAACTAAATAAAACCTGTGAATGTGGTATCAAAAACATTGCGATCGGCGAAAAAGAATCAGTCCTTACTAGATAGGTAAGCTTCGGCTATCAATTGTGTAATGTAATGTTTTTATTTGTCCATGCAAGATACACCAAACACAAATTCCTACTAGGCATACTAGATACAACAAAGGTAATTCAACAGTAGTACTTCCCAATATTGGAGAGAGAAGCACATCTCACAGGTGCTTACAAGCACTATATGACAGCGTTTAGTAAAGTAACCGCTGATGTAATAAAGTACCTCGCAGAACCAGCCGTACTAAATTGTATGGACCCTCAAGCGTCGATTATTGTTATGCAAAATCTGGCCGCCACTCCAACTAAGATAAAAGGTGTTGTGCCAGTGACGAACATCAATTTAATTCTATCCATGGTAAAACAATTTATATTCTTGGGATAATCTGATTAAATCCCTAATGAACTTTGACCCTTCTTACAAGGTAAACATGAACTCAGTTTACCTATTCTGCATAGTTATACTTTGAAGCGTGCGATCGCAACTGTATGATGCTCGCCCTGATTTTACCCGAATGAAAGCCCTAGAAAGAGGATCTTGTTGGTGGCTAAGGATTGATTAAACTATTGAGAATTTATTACGAACGTGTTTTTCTCCTCTTTTTATTTTTTCGTTGTACTTCCTTTTATTGAATATAACAAGATACAATTTTCAAGAAGAGAGAAGCGGTCAATCAAAGGGCTGCCATTCAACACACAATGGGGAAAGGCAGACGGTGGTGGCGGACTTCGAGCACATCCTCGGGATGATAATTTGGTGACGTTACCACCGGACCACCACCACCCGAAACAACTTCGAAACCCTCCGCATCCTATTCATTAGTGACGTTGATCAGAAACACATTGACGGAGGCCACATGTAACTTATTTTGGTCCAATAAACAGAATGATATACATCATCGTATTCGATGGCTACTCAAAATGGACAGAATTTCAACCAGTTAGTCGTGCTGAGGCAGAAACTAAAATTGATAAGCAGCGTTTCCAGAATTAATTTGCAAGAATAATAAAAAACCACTCACAAGCGGTGAGTCTCAAGCACTTCTCTGTAACAATGAACTACAGCACAACCGGTTAGCTCCTTACCGTCCAGCGTCAAATAGATTGGTGGTTTAAGCAGCATAGACGATCAAGCAAGGCATTCTTCAACAGAGCGGAGAAATCCTGCAGATCATACGGAGCAGAATACCTTTTCGTTTATGGAACAATTCCTACAGAACCACTGAGAGATTCTCAGTTGAATTATGGGTCGTGCTCCTCAAATAAGATCTAAATTGTTATTCCCCTTCTAAAAGCAAGAGTAGAAAGATGTCCGAAAAATTAAATGCACTGTCTAGCGGGACTTTTTGCCAATTGTAAAGAAGTCAGATTTAGTTAGCACTAGAATCCCACATGAATTAATATGACCTCCAGCAGCAATCATTGCGTCTAAAAGTTACATCACAACCATAAAGCTCGATCATGGGCGAGTAGTTTTCAGGTACTACGACCACGTTCGATCTAGCGCCACTGAAAGTCTCAACATTGACGATCATTCACCCGGGCACAATCACCAAACCAGTTCTCCAAATACCCCTTCACAAGACACCAGTGTCCTACCCAAAGATTGGGCACTACGCAATTTGTTGTGCACCCCAATTGATCACTATGGGATTATCAGGTATCACCTTATCTAAGATACAGGGGGGTGCGACTTACGTATTTGTCCATTCGTTCTTATTTATCGTCCAATCATGCGATGTAGTTATTCGTCATAGACACTAATCAATGCTGTTCCAGGATGTTTGTCTGTGAGCCAGCTGAATATTGTTTAGGTCGTCATTTAATCGATCGACATACACTGATAAAATAAATAAATATTCCTTAAATTGTTCACCCAGTTCTTATTATAGCGGTTTTATAACGGATTTCATGTGTTGAGTTACGGACCTATAACAACATCGCACCTCCACGTTGGTCCTGGAACTAAAGCCTGGCATTAATGACCCTTTTATGGTTATTATGATTTTTGAAGTTGATCAATTGGAAATAAAATGGTATAGGTGTTCATTCTTGTTTTTAGTTCTCTGTAGCGTTCCGTGATTGAGTAATTTGATCGAAATATGTTACACTATTTTCATTATTGTGAGGACATAACGACCTCCCCAGGAGTGAAACCCAAACCTAAGACCATCAAGAGTGCCTGATGCCTCTTAACAATCGAACGGGCTAATTAAAGCTTGATACTATGAGAAAAAGAAGTAATGTTTCACCAAAATAATTTGATGCATTCATTGTAGTTTCTTTTTCACGGTTTGGGTCCACCACTCAGAGTTTACAATATAACGTCTTAATTTCAGAGTGACTCATGGATCTAGATATCCCAATAACCGCAAAAACGAAGATAATGGGTATATTGACGTTCCATAGATATCAAGTCTCAAACCGTATGACCAAATTTATTTCATCTTTTAGGACCGTCGGTAATTGCTGTCTGGTAGTCTTTCCGGATGATGGAAACTTTCAAAACCCTCTCCGTTCAGACCAAGTCAGTTGCTAATGCTCAATGTGTGAAGTGAAATGTGGTTTACTCATGGACTTAACTTTGCAAACCTAATACGATTCAACTGAGAAAGAAGTGATATCAGGTCTACAATTGTATTTCAGAATCAATACAATTATCTATAGTTCTTGTGGTATATAGTTAAATTATGTTCGAAGGATGACACGGGATCATCTATGTGCTTGACACCTCTCTCTGATGTACATCAGCCCCGGTAAGGTATGGAATCTTATTGTTCGAACTGTGTTGACGTGACGACACCTAGTGAAAGCTAACTGCACTTTTCTCGTCCCCGGATCATGCTTCCTTTCCCAACAAAACTACTTGACAACATTTCGGCCGCATAACTTCAAGGAGATTTTGGAACCAGATCCTTTCTAGTATATCTCAAACCAAATGTTCTGAAATCCATCCCCATTGCCCTCTTATATTGTTCAATATCTTGGTGTTTGGTTGATGAATTCCTTCTATTAGATCCAACACAATGTTGTGGTGATGAAATATATCATGTATATTTTCACATTTGTGCAATTGAACAGTGATAAGCTGGTTATTTGGTAGTTTTTGCTTTTTTATCAGTGTATCGTACCCAAACTTTTATACCATCCCCAAGACGCTGTTTTAGATTAATTAGAAAGGACTTCGAAAATGACATTGCGGTTTGCCAGCAATTCGTGTAGTATCTACCATCCCCCTCGAAGTGTTCGACGTGAGTTATGAGACCTTCGCATCAGTGCCTGCGACAAGTTTGCCTTTAAAATCCCCGTTCGTAAACATCCCTCAAACACTGATATTTCTTAGTAGAGAGTTCACTCAAGTATTCGATGTCGTACAATAAAACACATCAAGTAATTTTAGTTTTATTTCGTATAATGTTGTTTATTTTCATCCACAGATATGATATGAAAATCCGACCATACGGGTGCACAAAGCTACTACTGACTTAACTTGATGTGTATTTGTACACTATAGCCAATTACTTTATTATTCATTCATTATTTATCAAGATCAAGATGGTATTTAATTTTCGGGTTAGCTCGTCGCCGAGAAGGTAATATCAACCAAACTAGTCACTGTTTATTTAACAAGCATAAGTGCCATCCGTATAAAGTAAATCACACTCAAACACCAAAACGGGATCCAACTTTGGGTTGCCTTAACAGCACATATGTTTTTGACTAAAGATACCTAAAACCGAAAACTTGCGACAACAAAAACTAAATGTTTACCGCGTCACATCTCAAGAGATGAGTGAGAATAACTCTAAACAGGATTGCAAATAGGAGCCGGTCATACGCATCAATGTTTGACGACAATGTGAATCTCTCGATGTAAGAATGAACTATACACTACAAAACGCCTCATGGCCATTCCCAGCGAAACGACCATCTGTGTTCCTGAGACGACGAAAATAAGGACGATGATAATCGGTATGTGCCAATTCATTCCATAATTGATCTGACCGTGGCGCACACAGTCAGTGAGGATATAGAACATTCTTAAGAAGTAAATATCATGCATATACAAGCATTGTGGAGGAATTAGAACATAAAAAGACAATAGATCCTTTATCTTTTGGTCGGCGGTGATATAAACCGTCATCACTGATGTAAAAAAGAATTTTTCAGTCAATGTCAAATGAATCTACGATGCATCTCATGCTACTTCACAGCAGCCAATGACCGACGGAGCCTGCACAGATGCAACTCGATGAATGTCTTAAATGTTTGTCATCTACTTGTAAAAGGAATAAGTAAAACGCGCCAGAAACTGGATCATGGATTATGATTGCTTCGCCGTGAAGTTCACGCTTGTTGTGGTCACTTTGTCTCCATTCGAAAAAGTTAAACTTCCAGTGATAAAACCTGATCACCTTACAAAGTTGAGCCCTCAACTGAGGAGCGGGTCCTTTGAATTTGGCCGTATCTTGTTATCGTGGAATATTATTTTCGTAAAGTTACAGTGGAGGAACGCGTTAAC
>UZAN01042120.1:7496-25536 GCA_900618425.1 Echinostoma caproni
GCAGGTGTATGTTTGAATATTCTAGCTGAGAGGTTTCTCTATGACTTCGACACATTTCACGACTTGTGGGGCCTGGAAGTGAATTCACCATGCAGATGATATTCCATGGTACTTTGCTTTTTGGGTCATGCTTGCTTTTTAGATGATTTTTGACTACAAGTGAATAATGAGGGTTAGGGTGAAAATGAAAAGAATAGTCTTCCTGGCCAAAGGGGTGCAATTAAGAGGAAATTATCATCTTGGGTGCTTGCATTTTTTCTCATTTGAGAAGTGAAAACCGGGGGTTGCTCAAGTCAATGAACCATCACGAGATGTACTGGTAGTGTAATGTAATCCCGTGAATAGCGATGACGTGTGATATTGAGTGAAAATATGGGAATTCCAATAATGTGACGGAGTACGCATAAGTTTAGCGCAGCCAATCCAAGGGTGCGCGTAATCTCACAAGCCCCGAAGACTGTATTGATCATAGACGCAGACCTATGCGGAGGTAAAACGAAGAATGGCATTCTTTACCAACTAAAGGGAAGGGCTGATTTTGATTAACCACGAAGATGCGAGAAGCAGTATTTGTTTCAGAAAGGAAATGCATGGAGCCAATCAGAACGAAATAGTTAGCTTCTCATTTGGTAACTATGTCTTAGCTTATCCCCAGCAATCGTAACTAAATTTCAGTTGCTGAGGCTATACTACGTCGCCATCCACCTACTTGGCATTCAGAGCTTAAGAAGTTGTGCTGTCATTCACCTAACTGAAACAGCAGACTACTGGTAATGCAACCATGTTTGAAGTAAACACCTTCATAATTTTGGAATTTTATGGGTTCATATCTACTTTAGTTGTTTTATTTTCCAATGAGTATTGTATGATCGACTTCCTCGCTCAGTGAGGTGCTTCGTGTTCTCTATTTGGGACTTTCGATTTTCCGTCATTAACCAGGTAATCTGCATAAATGTGCTGCAGATTCCTTTCCTGAATGCCATAACCATTCTAACCACATATCCAAGTCATGTTTCAATTTATCAAAAGCTTTATCTTACTTACCCAACTAGCCAATCGGTGGACATCATCAAATCAATCCGACTAAGTTTGGCCGAAAATATAATCTAATCGTTTATTCGTCTGATCCCTTTTAGGGACTAAGACTCAAAAGTGTTCAGAAAGAAGTGTAACACAACAATACTCAAATATTGACTATGATTTTCATGTTCATTTGGATAGTGAAAAACTGCCGGGTAAATGAAATGTCTAAATATTCAAGTATTTCAGGTTATTTTGTAAAGCATCATCAATATTCGAATATTTTGATTCTCAAAATGCGTGGTGAAAATCCTGCTTTTCAGGATTTGACTTTGAAATATTGTTCAATGATTCCCATTGTATATCATGGTTTACCTTAAAACTTCCTCCTGGTGTTTGTTTACCTCAATTGAAACTGCGTTGTCTTGCTCTCTTGGAGCACTTCAGGAAAATGTTTGAAAGAAAACGTATGTTTATTTGAGTGCAAAATCTGTCATTGACAAGGTCCACACGTTACTCCTCTTCTCATTCAAACCGAAAAATCTGGGCTTGGCGTGAGAAAACAAGATCGCTTTTCTGAATCAATATCTAAATAGCGTGGCACAATAACGAGAAACAATTTGACTCACGCGACCCATTGAATGGAACAATGGATTTTTCATACGGGTAATGTTTGTGTAGAAATACAAAATTCACAATCTCGTGCTTCATAAAATAGAATGCGTTATTCTATTTGCTGCAACACTTAAATTTTAAAAAAATATAATTTTTAACCACCTGGACGTTGTTCCAGTCAGGCGACACTCAACAATGACTGTAAACTGTGTGGGATGTAGTTTTCGCCGCCCGGTTGACTTCATATCACCGTTTTAAACAAAGATTCAGTGACATCTCTTTGTCTCGGAAGTATGTGCGTGTTTAGTCTGATTGATTAAAAAAAATTAGAATAAAATAAAAAATATGCATGTTGCCTGCCATTAAGTCAAATAAAACGTGCACAATGGGTATATTTCACAAGCCTATAAATTTTCCTGTTTAGTAATTGTAACGACTTTGTCGTGAAATGTATTTCAAGTTGATTACAAAAGAAGGGTGCAATTCAATGACCATATACTCGTTTCGAAGGTATTGTTTGCATTGCAAAAACAAATAACTGACTATTTTTGTCCCAGTGAGACTTGACTAATTTTTGCTTGTTTAAAGGGACAAATATTATTATATTAGGAAGAGACGCAATGTGTATTCATAGATTACCAAACATTCCATATAGTTTGTAGGAAGAAGGAAAAACGTGGAAATTGAACATCTTAGGGAGACAAAATAAAAAGGAAGCTTTGGTTGCCCTTGGTGAATATTTCGTTCTGCTGTAACAATCCTGTGCTCCATCCGGTTTCATTTAAACCCTAATGTATTGCGTCAAACAGTTTTCTATAAAGCACCCAAAAATGATATTTGCCCTTCCATGTTGTTAGTTTCTTCTTCCGAATCAGTGGCCACAGATATACGCTTTGTCTTAGGATATCGTTTTCATCTTGTTAATTTATTGACCGGCTCTCTCTCAGATTCTGTGAAGTATGACCGTTGCAGCGAATATGCATTTGTATCAATATGTGTTCGAATTGTTTTGCACATTTCAGTTGACCTCTAGGATATTTCTGAAATTGAATTTTTTTCACAGAATTTATTCTTTTTAGCTCATTCTCTTTTCACCCATGAGACTAGAACTTTAGCCAGATAGACACACCAAATCATTAATTTCTTGAAATAAAGTAACTGGTTGTTTAGCGTTTCATTACTTATTTTTTGTTATTTGGCTAAACGCTTTTCAAATTCAATGCTCTGTGTTTGGTTACTTAACTTCTATTGCTGAGTGAAACATTCTCAGACTATCTGTTCTTTGTTCGATGGGAAATAAATAGGTTTTTAGAAGGCTCCAACTATTTTGCAAGAGAATGGCCGCTCTGTCAACGCAGTGAACAGACTATCTCGGTTTTTGTTCACGACACCATTGAATGATGACAGAAAGACTTTGTGAAAACAATCAAACAATTTTTTTAGAATACAAAGGAAAATAGCTTTGCGTCCGCTTTATCGTTTCCATCTCTCCTGTGATATACGTATTTACCAAATCAGTATTTGGTGTTCAACAGGATTTCCAGATTAAATCACACTTTTCCTCCAAAGGTTTGCTTTGCATGATTTATCGAAAAATGCTTTCGTACATTCTGTTGTCGATGTATTTGTTATTCAAGACTGATATTGCATTTTACAACAAACAAAATTTGTTCTGTGAATAAAGATAATCTAAAACCGATTTATGTGGATTGTTGTTTTTTCGACCTTGTGAGCTAATTCTCTGCATTTGTCACCAATTTGAAAATGTACCTTTAAGAGCATCCCAGGTAGCGCTTTGTAGCTGAAAAAACTGCTGTCTTCTTAGATCCGTGATACATGGCGTAAATCCTGGTGACATCAAACCGGAAACCACCTCCGAGCCCGGGGTAACAATGGATAAATTGGACACCTTACAATTACCTTGCGCTGGTCAGAATGATAGGGTTGGCGTCGTTGAGCTGAAAGCATAAACACTAAACAGAATTCCGTATTTCGCTCAGATAAGTGAAAGGTATGACTAATGACAAGTTAGATAACATGGATAAATCAAGCGTATTTTTTATAACAACCAACAACATATGTTGACTCGGGTTCATATTTGGCATCAATCAAAATCACGTCAAATAATGCATGCATGATAACCTTATCTCGCAAAGATCAATGCATTTCGTAATGCGCACGGTGTACCAGATTGACGTCCAGTGATAGAGTGAAGCGCAGATAATGAACCCCAAATCCGAGCAAACAGAACACGAGTTCGATAATATGTGTGTAGTAGATACGGATAAACAGGCAATATGTGCAACATGTCTCAAGTTATGAGCAATCCGGTTCAGAAACCAGGCGGAGTAAATCGAAATAGCGCGGGATACTGAGTCAGGCCACTCGCTAGAATAAGGAACATAAGAAGGGAAACAAAGTATTTTAAAGGGGTTAGTCAACCAATCCGAGCCACTCGATCCCGGCGGGGGTGGGTGTTGATCTGCTCATAATACGGATAGGGATTCGGCAGTAGATATGGATAAACAAGGGCGAACCATACTAAGCGATATCGATAAAGCGGGATTACAAAGACAAGCAGATAAATCGGTACGGTACAATTAGAAATAAATTTGATGCGTAATGAGTAATGTTCATCTGTATAGGAAAAGGAGGAAACGGGTCACAAGAGCCGACATAGAACAGATTTTCTCATACCAATAAGTCACCAAATGCTCCATACTGTGAAGACCAAATGTGTCCTGAAGGCGATGAGGAAGGGGGGAGGATGATTACAGTGGGTTGAGGTCAAGGGGTTTGCTAAAGAGTGAATGTGCAATGCTCTGGGGACGATGATCAAAGGTGATCTAAACAACAGTTACACCTATTACAAGGCTACGTGGGGGTCAAACGGAGGGAGGGCGTTAGTCCAAAACTGAGTTAATATTGAATTAACTGGCGTGTTGAATTAACCAAACGGGTTGAATTTTACAGAGCATGAGCCGGACTCAGTGGATGATTTTCTAAGGCAGAACAATGTACTAAAGCGCAGTATTCAGGATTTAGCAAAAACCGTTTATTCCAAGTAAATGACATTTGTCGAAATAGCGTGCCAAATAGTGCCAAGATCAACGGAAATAATCATACTTTTCATGCTTCAAATACACTACAATATGATGTAACAAAAAATGAATGAGTTTGTCAGATTCAACATCATGATCTCACATCAGATCTCCCGTAGTTCAGTGTCCGACAACTGAATTGTTTTGGTTGTTGAGATTGCACTTACGTTGTAGCTGAACTCCGGTTAGTATTAAACTTCACGTTGCACCCCTTGACAGTTCAGTACGAGTTAACAGCTACCTAATGAAGTGTCTGTGTCTACTTATCGTGTCAAAGTATGTGACGACTGATTGCAGTTCATCTGAAATGAACAATGGATTATAAATGGATATTTCTCAACTACTCAGACGTGTACGCTGAAGGGGTGACATGGTAGTCACCATTGACTACAGTACTCAAATTGGTACGTATTTGAAGTTCAAATAAAATCTAAACTAGCCGGAGGGAAAATTGACTTGTTCAATTATGCGTTGAGCCCCGTTTTTTGCTAATTAGCACATAATTCTCTACAAGGAACAACACGGTTTTTTCAGGTACTCAAATCAACCACATAACTATCAGCTATTGCTGGTGGGATATATTCAAGACTACCAGTCTCACTGGACAAAATTCGTGGAAACGGATCATCCTCTGTCATGAGCCAGATTCTATTTGCTTATGCTTGGCAAATAACAGCAAGATGCTATCAAAGACGGATGCTCGCAATACGTGTTGAGCGAGATTTGCGGAGACGGTCTTTGACTTGGAACTCTCACTACCTCTCAGTTCCACCACCGGTAGAAGGACTCAATGAACACTGCAGGTTCATTAGGGAAACTACCGAATTTTAATAAAAACAAAGGAAGGATTCTGGTAAAAGATCAAACCGACAAACATGCATCTCCCCGATCTCGACTGCCATACTGAACGCTCAACGAGTCATTACTCCTGATACCAAATACGAAACAGAGCACTTAAACCGCAACTCATCAAGAGCAAAAGGAATGACCGGAAAGAGTGCAGAAAAATGGAGAATGCCATACGTAATTGTGGTGATCCAGACTTCCGTGACCGTAATCCATGCACGACCAGGTACAGTTTTATGTCATCCAAACACTGTTCAGGGAGCTCGGCCAATGGTACACCGGGCGAACGTGACACCTGAGTTAGTACATATGNCTCTGAGTAACTAAATGCACTTTCGTGGTACATTGAAGATAAGAAAAGCTTAAGACTAAAATTTGCGTTCATTGGAATGAAAATTGCGGAATTCCACAAAACCTAACACTTGACAGTTGCATGTTTGCAATACTGGAATTGATGCATCAGAACAAATGTCTGAGTTCAATTGAAAAACGTGTGGTGATCCAGACTTCCGTGACCGTAATCCATGCACGACCAGGTACAGTTTTATGTCATCCAAACACTGTTCAGGGAGCTCGGCCAATGGTACACCGGGCGAACGTGACACCTGAGTTAGTACATATGATGCGTCCGTGCAAACGGTTTCGTGATTGGAGGATGCTTGTTCAACCAATCATATGTACTATTACATTCTATAAAACATGATCTAATTCCATCAATAAACATAAGCATTTGCTGTTAACAATTCCTCGTGTATTTCATTGGTGTCCGCAGTTCGGGTTGGAGACCATTCAGTTCTGAGCAGTACATTGTAGATTCTCGTATTCTCTAATTCAGTACTTTTCTGATTACCACGGTGATTCTCACAATATTTCCCGTTCAATACGGAGTGCGGGCTCAAAGAAGGTAGACCTGGATGACGTAATTGAGGAATTTCACGGTACCCGGATGCATATCTAGCATCGCCGTCCTGAACGATGAGTAGAACATTCTATTGCCTAATTCGGCTGTCGGCTAACGATGCTGGACCTTTTAAATCCTGCTTCAACTGGTCAAATATCACCAGTTGATATCCATCGTCCGCTCTAATCTGACTTCGGACGATGATGGCACGCTACTAATATCATCAAATTATTACCCAGGACGGCGTATAATCGTATTCCATCCTTACAGTTTTACGTTCCGCTTTAGTTTGTTGTTTGGCAGCCTTCTGATTATCCGCCTCCTCCTTCCAGAAAGTTTTATCATTCGATATCATTGGATAAAAACAGGTTAAGAATGAATAGGAAAAGGAGGTTACTAGAGAATTAGGTATCTGAAAGTCATGCGGCCTCTGGCGCAGACGAGATTTGCCCAGCGACCTTCAAAGATGGAGGCTCAGCCTTTGTACGCTAGGGTTGAAGAAAACGTTGAGGTCAATAAGATAGAGTGAAACGGAAATCGTTTCTATGGAAAAATGTGAAAAATCCTACCTATTTGCAATAACAGTGATAGATCCTCTTGATGAAACTACAGAATAATTAGTGTAACCAAAATCCCCCTCCCAACTACCTAGGGACGTTACAGTTAATGAATCATCTGCGAAATAAGAACGGTTTAAGCGTGATATTTAGGTTAGTTTTAGACTTCGTTGAGGTTGCACGGACCAACCTTTTTTTCCGGCATATTGTACAAGGCAGACAGACCGTTGCTAGTAGGCATATCATTTCTTTTGCATTTCTCCCGTGAGGGCATTTCATTCGACTGCGTTTAAATTTGGCCTTACCTCATCCTGAACGGTGTACGCGAGACACTTATTTTAACATTGCATTCTTGTTATACTAAGTTGCAAGCCACAACGGGTAGTGTAAGTGCTACTACAGCTATTTTCTGTATGCATCATACACCTTAAGAGTGTAAAACATTGAGACAAGAATAGGTTAGCCCAGACGACAACCTCACACTTTCTAAGAAGGTAGTAGAGAAATTATTTAAATTGTGCTACCTGGTAGTTATACAAGGGCTGAACAAACGGCCTCCGGATGAGAAAAGAACATTTTATTTGACGGACAGAATTAAGCGTACCAATCTCAAAATTTTCTCTAACAGCGTTCATGCATAGTACCATGTACTCAAACAATTTGGTGAGACAGCTGGACCATGCTGAAACGTGTAACCCTTCGATCAGTTTAATGAGGATCTCCACTGTAGCTGTAGGAGACTCGCATCGGATCTCACGCTTGATATTTGGGAACACAAAAGAATCACCTGGAGCGTCATCACCAAAGGCAGCTTGCAGACAATCAACACTCTGCTTCTGCTGCTTTAAACCACATTTGTAGTCTTCAAAAATCATTGTCCTTGAGTGACATCCACTGAGTTCCATCGTTGTACTCCGACAGTAGCGATCCTTATGACTTGTGAGTTGTGCTCGGCTGTTGATACTTGGTTCTGTGAGTTGCAATCACTGAACAATATCTGAAACAGATTGCATTTCACGTTTTCCTTGCCCGGTCATCAGTACTTTGTACGTGCACTTCCTTCCTCTCTTGAGGCGTCTTTCCTCAGCCCTGGTATCCTACCTTGCGGAGGCATCACGGATGAAGTCTCAGAATTCATACAGAAGGCTCCAATTGCATCAACGCATCAGTTCAATCGATGGTTAGAGACATTGAACTCACCTATTTAACTTCATTGCGACGGTGATCCACACAAGTTACCGACTTGATTTCTGGAACTGCTCTCAACACACCAATCTCTTTCATCCAAATGAAAAGTGAAGAGATCGCAACCAGAACCACCTCACGAAGTGACTAGTTAGTGATAGTACAAACTGAACTAAGCTCAACTGTACCGTACACGTTGGTAGTCATCATGCTCATGGGAAAATGTGGTTTTCATCAAATTCTTTTCCCTTAATGTCTAGCGATTTGAAATTCATTCACGGGAACGAATGCCGTAGTACCCCACACTAGAAAATAAATATCCACAAAAGCGTTCATCGTTTTGTTGTTCCAATTGAACAAATGGCTTATAATAGAACTATCTATTGATTACAATAGGAAATTTATTAGAATTTATGTATGAAATTGACTAATACGCAAGACAGAAGCACTGTTATTTCATTTCGGTAATACCAAATGTACCTATATGTTGAAGAACTTGTATCGGTCATTTGGCCTTGGGGTTCAGCTTCCTCCAGAGCATTCCCTCTCTGGACTTTAAAGACCACCCTCGAAGTAGTTACATCGATTATGTCTTCAGCACAAGAATGAAGTTTTGGATTACACTCACATTCTTATTGTATGCCTGACAGTCATTCTCAGACGGTGATATTATTTGTGAACCACCATGAATTCATTAGTGAGACAAATAAAAGGCTAAAGCACGTCCAAGACGGAATCAAATTACCGGAGAAAATAAATGAGCTTCTTCCTTCGTTGAACGTTTCATTAAGATCTGATAACGGCTGAATAGGATGCAAACAAAACTCAAACACATTCTTTGTCTATTTATTTAGGAGAAAAGTCAATATTTATTGGCGTGGTTACTGCACATCACATGGACAAAACTATATTATCTAGAAGACTTTACTTGCCTAGAGTAAAAGTTAATCCGTTATTGTAGAGAATGAACTTTTATATCGCTCTGTATCATATTTTTCCTAATCATGAGCTGCATTTTTCAAACTTTCATAGAGTTATCGTGATATCCAAGGTTACACCGATTTAACTGGAGATGCAAGGATATTAATTACATTGAAGTGGAAGATGGAGATTGGAATTGATGCTCTGTACTCAACAATTAACATGTAAGTATGATATTAAAAACTGAAATGGATTTATGGAGTGAAGTTCAATGGCGCTGGAGCTCGATTCATAATTGCTTATTTCTTTATTCTACTCGAACTTTTCCGTGTGACAGTGGACATCAGTGTATTTCCATGGATGCCAATGAAAACCGATTTCGACCTTCTTATCACATCTATAACCCCGGAAAGGTGTTGCATGTATAAAATGACCGAAAACTTAATATCAGTCTAACACGTTGTGTATGCATGAACTAATACTTATCAGTGACTTGGTTTGTGGCAGATTCCAAAACCAAGAGTTTGGTGGAATGACAGTGAAAACAGAAAAAATTGTTCAATGCATTTTAAAGGTGATTATTTTGGGAAAAACTTTTATTACATTATGGACCGTGTGTCCGTTTATTAAGTAACCTGGGGCGGATGCTCAAACCTACCATTTTGCTTTATGTTCTGTGATCCATGAAAGTCGCGATTGTCCCAGAATTCCTAAAAGGTAGCGTTGAATTAGATGGTATGGGTTTCCTGAAACAAAGCCCAGAGCCAACTCGTAGAGGCGCGGGAGTATTGTGGAATTCCGTGATGTCGTCGAGATACGTAATACAAACCATAGCGATTGGAAACCGGATTGATGTTGATCCGAACCTTGAGTAAGTAGAATTTGCAATGTATAGACATACTTAAAGAGCGAGACCTTTTCATTGTTTTGATAATATAATATATTATATATATGTATAATATATCATATAATATAATATATGATGATATAATATAATATAATAATAATGATATGATAAGGCGAAGATGGAGCTTAAATCACAACGACTGAGATTTACTCACTAACCAAAAGGAGGAGAAAACCTCTTTATCCATCTTTTTGAAAGCGACGAAAATATCGGAGAATACCGAAGAGGATAGCTTTATCCTCAAGTTTGAATGACTTGCAGCAGAAGAAAATATTATTCTCCACGCAAAACCTGTAAATTCATCAATCCGCTCCAGAATATGTATGTATACACAACGGACATCAGATTTGGAAGAATTCAGCAGAACACCGGTTTTGATGTAGATACTAAATTTTAAAATACTACAACATATCCAGATCTGAATGCAACTCGTTAGGATTCTTGCGGTCAATGATGGTAGAGGATCATGGGTTATTGAGATACCAATTCATGAAGGGTTGGGGATTTTCTTGCAATCGATCAAGCGAGTTAATGACGAAGAGTTCACTACTCTTAACCTTTTGGATTAGGCCTTGAGATATACAGTAATTATTTGTAAGTAGTTTTGAACTGCAAGGGCATATGTGTAACACCTGGCAATAATATTGGGTGCGTCGATTTCACCTATTGTAAGCTTTGGCTATGAGTTACACGAACATATATGTCAGTGAGATACTCGAAGTGAGTATCTTTTGAGCGCACTGAACAAGTCCATAGACAATGTGATGTTTTGTTGCTTTCCGGTTACATTTCTAATGCCCTCTGCTAATAATGAAATCCAATAAACACGGAAGCATCACAAATGAGAGGTTCGCCCAAAGTTCACGAATATGCGTATCCGCTGTGCATACAAACTTGACCCTATCACAAGCCCACTAGATAGCTGGTGAACATTCTTGATCCGATTATTAAGTCTTTTATGCCTCACTGTTTGGAAAATAATTTAAAATTGTTTAATATTTTGGAAAACTCGACAGTGCTCCTGTGGAGAACGTTTCGAGAAATGTGGGTAGGCTATTTACTAATGTATCACATTGTGAAACAAGTAATTTTTTGGTGACCTTTCATCAAATTCCCTTAATATTCATCTTGAATATCTAAGAGGACATAATGCTATATGCACAAAAAACATTCGAGTTGGGATTGAAGGGACAAATAACGAACAGATTGGTGGTTCGATAACAAGCAGTCCATCAGATTTCATTTTGGTAGATGTATTTTTAGGAATGATTGAGAGAAAACTAAGCCATGATTTATTTTCTGTCTCACACACTGCATACCAGTTCACTGCAGTTGCGCTGACGCGAACATAAGCAGAACAAACCGTCAGATCTCACCACCAAAGCCGAACAGATTACGCATTATTATGTATCCAAGGTTTAATACCGTATTCTGTAAGGCTAAAATAAGGCTACTTCCAAAGTTGTTGGTGGCCCTGTCGTCGCCCGACTCACTACCACACCTGATATTTCCAAGCCTTATGTGGTCTGCCACTCCGAATTTCAGTATCTTGGTTGCCGGGATCTTCACAACATAAGCATGACAGCACGAAATCACAAACACTCACGTTCTCTCGCTCCCTCTGCACACTCACAATGGAATCATGCACTGATAACTCTCACCAAAATTCGCGTATTAAACCGCAATATTAATCCTGTGCATCATTTTCTCCATTTTCCTTCTCCTCTCGTTCATGTTTTCACCGAAACATAAATCTTTCTCTCGTCGGGCAACACCCACCTTCAATTCCCCAAATACACTTTCTATTCCACCTTTTTACGCAAAGCTGGTGCCTGCATATTTATTCACCAATCAGTCGTCATATCCAGGATGCCAAATCTTGTCTTTTCCAATCGTAAATTTAGGCTGATGTGGCTGAAACTCCGACTTTCTTCCTTTAATCATTACTTCCGTGTTCTGTATTATTCCCCAGTAGCGGCGACTCTTCCATCTTTTATCTTCGAACATTGAACATTTGTTTGCAACCGACCCAAACTGCCATGTTACCATCTTGGAAGATTTTAACGTTCACAATCAGGACTAGTTGATACATTAATCTGCTACTTCTTCTTTGAGGCGCGAAGCCGAGCAATTCACTTTGGTCATCAACCGGAGCCAACTAGTTAACTTCCCACACGTTTCCTTAGGCTTGCGATCGTCTCTTCTTTCTGCTCAGATATGAATAACCTCCCTCCTCTTCGGATCACTGTATTGCTTATTGTTCTACAAGGTTTTCAAGCCCCGAGCCACCACCCACCTCGAGACACATATTGTGGCGCTAGAACTCAGCCAACTGGGACGGTTTCCGTGATTTCCTAGCTGCTTATCCCTTGAAAAATTACTGTTTCTCTTCGGATATTTCCAAATCTGTTTCCAACTTCACCGACCTTATTCTTCAATGTATGCGTCTTTTTATTCCGAACTTTTCCAAACCCGGCAAACCCAAACCCCCCTTAAGTGATTTAACCACGCATGTGATCATGCTGTACCCCTTAAACGATCAACCGTCCGCCGTTGGTGCCACTCGCTCACCCCCTTCTCCCACCATCGTTTCGTGCAAGCTAGCAACAGGTGTTCCATGACCATTCAGAGAACCAAAGAGCGCTTCGTTCGCCGTAAAGCCGAAAACTTGGTCTCGTCCACCACCGGTAGCTCAAAGTTTTGCTTCCTTGCCAAAGCAATTTCCTGTAGTTTCTGCCCCTTCCAAGTTTCCCCTTATCGGTAATTCCTCCGGTAATCTCGTATGTCAAACAANCGAGAAAGCTGAGGAGTTTTCTTCCCAGTTTTCCGCCAATTCCATTTTACCCCATCTTTCTTCCCCTCTATCTTCTTCCTTTTTCACCGACAACCTCCTATCAGCACCAGGATAATCCATCAAACACTGCGCAAACAAACCAATCGGTCCGAACTTTATTCCACATATCGTCTTTAAAATATGTGCTCCCAAGCTGGCTCCTGTTTTCGTCGTCTTTTCAGTCTTTCCTTCAAAATGTCCTTCTTTCCAACTCCCTATAAACACGACGTGAATTTTCCGATTGCCAAACACGGCGACCTTTCTAACCCAAACATCCACCGACCCATTTCCCTCACATCTGTGTTTTCTAAATTATTTTAAACTATCATTACTGACCAAATACGCGCATACCTTATAAGTGAAAGACTACTGTGCGATCGCGAGAATAGCTTCTGAAATCGTCCTTCCTCCGTTGACTTGCTGGCATTTGTCTCACAATCCTGTTCAGCTTCACTCTTTAGACAAGGAGAAACACACTTGGTCTTGATTGACATCTCAAAGGCCTTCGACCGAGTTTGGCACAAAGGTCTACTGGCAAAACTATCCATGTTCGGGTTTCCTCCGGTGATAGTAGCGTGGATATCAACGGTCCTCAGTAAGCGAACCATCTCCGTCTGAGTTGATGTGGTTCTCTCTCAGTCATTCCCTGTGAACGCAGCTGTTCCCAAGGTTCAGTACTTATGCTCACCCTCTTCCTTCTATTCATCAATGATTTCCTTTCCAAAATCGTCAGTCCGATCCATGTTTTCTGTTGAAGCCACTCTCCACTCTCCTACCGCACTGCCCGCCATGCCAAAACCAACATCGATGTTGACTGTAGTGCAGTGAATGTGTCACTCGACTCCAATCTCGAATACATCTCCTCCTGAGGCATTGCAAACCACAATTCATTCCATTATTTATAAACCTGCCTTCTTTGAATTCATTCAAAACGCCATGCCTTCTCGCCCCATTTATCTCTTAATTCCACCCAACTGCGTTCCACAGATTCTGATCATCTTCTTAGATTGCCCATAACTTCTTTTATATGTTGGTCCCCTTTTATAAATAAGCTTGCCTTCTGTGCTGTGCTCTAGGTTGGATTTTAATTTCATGCCAGACGTTCTTTCACCCCAGCTCATCTTCTGTTGCACAAAGCTCAAATCTGCCCTGCTCTTGAAAACTGCAGTCACGGGTGGGGTGAGGCTTCGTCTTCTTTCCTTTCTCTTCTTGATCGTGTTCAACGATTGGCCATCCGGCTAACCGATGATCCTTCCCTAACATTCAGTCTGCAGTCGCTAGCCCATCGTCGGGCAGTTGCTTTATATTCTCTGTTCCACCGCTATTATTTTGTTTTTTGTTCTTTTGAACTTGCCTCGACAGTTCCTCTTCCTGTAAGTTTTACCTGCCCATCCCGTACACCGGAATCTAGTCATCTTAACCAGGTTTCTTTTCCCAAATGTCGTGCTTCTCTGCTCTAATTTTCGTTTTTTCCTTCGAAATGCCAAACTGTGGAACACCAATCTACTTCATATTTCCTCCCAACTTACACTTTTTAAACGTAAAATCAATTAACTGGGTTTCACGTGAATGTTCCCCTACTCTTCATTTTAAAGTATACATTTTTCCGTGGGGATTTTCCCTTTCACTGTAATTCAGATTGTGTAATAAAAAATTGAAAAAATGACAACATTTGGTTGGATTTTAAAGTTTGATACAAACCAACCAGAAAAACGTTTTTCTTCTTGAAGTCCGATATATTTATAATCAAAACTCACTTTGAATATAGCTTGGTTACATGGCGACAAAACATGTCCTTCTTCATAATGGTATCCTGAATGGACATAAACCGCTTTTGTTTACTTAATCTTTTATTTCATAGAATCATTGGCAAACTGTTTGAGTGGAAACAAATTATATCCAAGGTAGTCCAGCAGGCCAAATAATCATGTTGTGCTGTGTACAGTTCACTAACGGTGCATACTCATGTTTGTGTGTTTGGCGCAGGGCCAAGAGTCATTTAATAAGACAGCGTGACCGAGCTCAGTTTAGCTGAATGCAATAAATACAATACATGGAAAGACTTGATTGGATGAAAGCAGTGAAGAGACATGTTCCATGCGCCTGCGCATTCGGAAATTAGGTAGAACGTGTGATACTACTTAACTATTAGATATACAATTTGAACTTTAGTTTTGAAATTTAAAAATACTGTGATTAATAGTAAACACTCAATACTCAATATTCCGACAGAGTGTTAGTTGAAAAGACCGAAAACACAAAGCCGAAAATGTCAAAACTTAATGTAGAAGGTAATACTCATCGGGTTTTGCTTTTAGGCTATCGGACAACATTGTCACGTCAATATACCTTTAGGGTAAACTGAGCAACTAAGTCGTCCGAAGATCGAGAGTTGCAATTTCATGTGCCATTATTCACTGAATGCAACAGCTCAGTGCACGAAATAAAGAGAATTGATTTGCAGTGAAGAGTTATGCGCAGGTCTATAGAAGTAAATTTTGGTTAACATTTGGTAGAGTTATTATTCGTAAAATAAAGTGTCAATGATATAAACAGCTAATGACAGAATCAGCTGTGCCCATGTATGCATATCCGTAATCGCGATGTCAGTCAAAGCTTATGTATACGGGATATCTGAGAGTCTGATTTTCACTTGCGTGGGAAATAAGAACAAAGATATAGGGAAAGCACAAGAGACGATTTAAAAGCTCTTTTCACAAGCACCGACCGATGGCACATTGTACGAAATCGAATAACATAGTGAGTAACATAGTATGCAGCTGGGTGAATTATCTTTAGTTGGAAACCTAGAAATCTGAACATCATGATTTCGCTAATATTTTTTTTTCTGCGTGTTAAAATTTCGCCATGGATAACTCCACTCGATGACCCTTGATTTTGGGGGAAGGGTTATCTAGTCTTGAATGGAGAGATGATAATAAAAGAACCTAATATGTAGGCACTCAAGTGCACTTAAGTGAATAAAGAGGATTTCCTTTGGACATCAAGGTTCGGAACGCCTTGGGTATCTAGTCAATGACAGTACATCCTAGAAGCGGTGCATGCAACATGCACGCATCAACTACAGTACGTTCAATTATACTGCCTACCCGATTATAGGTAGGTTAACCGTATTTAAATTTGCACATAGAGACTGTTCGTATACCTACCATTTGTGTTTAATATCAAATGGTTCATTCAGATGAAATCACAGGACTACAGAAAACTACAAAAAACGTTTTATGGAAAATTAATGGATCTATTGTTAACAGCACCAGTGTCTACGCAGGAATTCCGGGAATGCAGTACCATCCTGAATTTGCTAAGAAGCACTGACATCAACGACTTTGGACAACACAGGCAATTTTGGTCTTTTGGATGGGAATTGTGCTTGGCCCATATAAATACTGAAAAATTCAAACCATGGTAGGTGACCCTCTCACAAGCTCACGGATCTTGTTGGGATGGTCATTGAGAATAACTTTAGGAGCTCAAACCGATTTCTTTGTGATTATCAGCCTACACACTGGGTTAACATTATTGCTGTCTTCTTCATAGCGTACGATTTAAGTCTCAGAACTATAGTGCGCAAATTTGATTCCGAATGATTTAACCTAAAACATCAATATGCGAAAGCTAGGTGGGGGATACAACGATGCTGAACCGAACGGATCGTGAATTCGTTTATAATAACTAGCTACTGAATGCTTGTTAGTTCATTATCTGAAACGTGATAGGTATCATTCATTTCACGGTAGCCTATAATGGGCTGGAATTTTGTTTGCTTGCAAAAACCTTGTTTTGGGAAATTTTCGTACTAATCTTAGAGAAAAAGAACATCCATGCGGATGCAACAAACTTTACCGATTCCAAGAATGTTCGCGCAAAGAGGGTAAGCGATATTTGTTGAAATCAAAATCATTGCTATTGTATTACAATGGTAGAATGAAAAGTCCTCGTGTATTAGTCTTGTATTCTGTGTATTCTCTTGAGCCAATTACGAATGCATGACTGTTCGTTTAGTTCTGTAAGCTGAGAATTGCTGAGCCTTTAGGATGAATAAAGCGATTTTTGACGTAATATTCAATACACAGGCTGCTGGCAGGCAACTGGTAGAACTGACTTTTTAAGTTTCAACTGGCAGAAATCGGTTAACTGTTGGGAACAAATATGTAGTAAGATATAAGTGGTTCTCCTTAACAAACCCCGCCTGATGCATGTAAAGAGATGTATTTGGGACAAAATTGTTCATTCCAAATGCGTTCGGATAGTGATGGTAAGATGAAGATAAAGATAAAGATAAGCCTAATTACTGAAACTGTTACTGCATCAGAGGGTGCCAAACTCGGTAATCCATAGATTCATCGCTTGTTTATTATTTCTAGCATTATTCGTATCATGGATGGATGTTTGCTTCACGGGTAAACTGAGTCCACAAATAACGTCATTCCTCTTCCTCGCGTCTGGATCCAAGCATGTCAATGAAATAAAGTGAAAAGTAGAACGATGATGATGATATTCAAGTTTAATGACCTAATAAATATGTGCATCTCTTTATTTGGCACTCAATAATAACTTTACGTTTACTGGTCTCTTTTTCATTTGAAATAAAAGTGACAATGTGGCATTTGTAGAATCTTAATCTCCGGCGCTTAGCTTTTTAACGGAATTTCGTTTATCTGTTCACTAAATTATCTATCTGTTTACGTCAGTGCGGTCTCAAACGTCAACAACTTTGATGGTGAATTTTCATCTTTACAACTAGTCATCTTTGTCATATTATTTCAATAAAAGCGCTTTAGAATCTTTTATTCAGTTTGGCTATTGTGAAATTTCAAAGGAGTGCCCATGAATATATACCGCTCTAGTTAGACTTTTCTGTTACATTCTATATTTAGGCGCATGATTTTAGTGCTTTCCTGACAAAAGCTTGGAACCGGATATTGTTTATTTTATAATTAGCGATGAAGTTTTATTTATTTTCAATCCATGCATTTGAGATGCACCGTATTTACATAGAGTTTCTACGATGAACACCATACGTCCACCATCAGGTATATGTACACATAACAACAGTTAAGGTTGTTGGAAGTAACACCTGAGCGTTATACAAATATTCCACTAAGGGATTTTACCACAAAATATATTCAACTA
>UZAN01042120.1:25541-49156 GCA_900618425.1 Echinostoma caproni
AGAACATACTTTTGTTATTCTTGTCTTTTCATCATTTTGGTTCAGATGAAATAACATTAGTAACCTCTGCTTCGTGTTGTTTCATGATGACACTTTATTTTAAATGTTATCCCATAACCCGTACATCTGGTATATTTTACTCCATGTATCGTCTTCTTCCCCATTATCCGCTTCTCCTTATTATATTCACAACAGAATTGAGTGAAAACTGAATCTACCTGAATGTTTTATTTTTGGAAATGTGTAAAGAATTCATGCAGACACTGTACGACAGAACGAGTTTGCCTGAAGGAAAAACAGAATGAATCCCCATGGTTGACACATGCATCACATAATTTAATTTTGCATAGCGTCATTTTATGATTATATAAATGTACACTGTTCATAATTCGATGTAACATGGAAGCATACCCATCGGATGCCATTGTGTATTAGGTATTCAAACATTCGACGATTTACGTCAGCATTGTTAATACGCTTCCTAGATTCCAGTCAGAACGTGACGGCTAATAATGAATCATTTATAAGTGATACTGAGGTTAGTTTTCCACAGAAGAAATATGGAGGTTTCTATAAAACGCAACTGCATCGGTGCGGCTTGCGAAAATGCCTTTGTTATCAACAACACATTTGGGTATCACAAATACAGCTTCTAATTGAATCTCATTGGGATTTATGCAGTTTCCGGTTCCAATTGAGTGCTCAAAAACAGGAAATTGTGATCAAAAGACAAAAAACTATTTCATCGGTTGCAAAAGTGTGGTGTGAATGAATCCGGTTCAACTCGAGTACATCCTTATGCTTGACATTACAACTCAGCGACACTCAATCATGAAGAGGTTCAGAATATTTGTCATTTATGTTCAGATGTACAAGACGGATCGGATGTGGCTTTCACCTGAAAACCATAGTGCTTCAGAGATTGATGTTTCATAATGCTATCATTATAACGTTCTTTATGATCTCCGTTGAAAAAGTCCAGAAAAAATTAGTTATTCAATTATATTACAAAGTAAAAGCAGTTGAAAACTAACACAGAGAAACAAAATTGGACCGTTGTCACTTGTTTTTCGTACAGATGCAGTGAGACCGTATAACTTTTAATTATTGTGGCCAACATTTCAAGGGTTGGATACCGATTTCCGGGCACTAACGATATTTTCTGAGTTACGGTGATGGTGATTGCTTCACGAACAATAAGACCAGGTTCCAAACTGAGAGGTTCAAAGTCTTCAATATCTACGGTAGTACTTGTGAGGAAAAGTAACCTATTATTAGTATGCCAGGCACATTCTAATTCATGTTCATGCCATCGGTAGGTGTTGGGTATTGGTGAGCAAAAGGGTTGAGAATAAATACTAATAAGTTATTCGCATCATAACTATGCGATACATATCTTCAAAGTGGTTCATAATACGATGCGATTAGTATGGGGAATTGTGAACACAACAGAACACTTTGTCGGTAGCTGGAACGTGACTATATTTTTAGCAAGGATCTCATAACAGAAATTTGCTGAAGTTAATTATCATTTTGGTTACAATGAATTGCTTTTTGGGTATTCAAACAATTTTCCTTTTATGGCTCCGCTGCAGGCCACTTTACGATAGAAATTTCCGACATCAAAGCTGCCAGTTGAACATGTGTGATGATAGCATGACAATATGTGCAATACGACTGTATGAACGCAGTATTAAAAGTTTCATCGTTGGTTATTATAAATTGAAAGCATACAACTGTCTGGATATGTGTAGTATCATTTGGCCATTTCGGGATGATCTTAAGATTAGCTTTTTGTATTTCATGCATTTATTGTGTCTCCTAAATCGGTGCGTTCGAGAGGTTCAACCACAATTCTTACATTATTGCGGTTTATCATAGGTATGCATGATGTGTAATAGCAAACATTCACCACCAAGGTAATAGTCTTTTTATATTGGCAATTCCTCTCAGCGGTTATTCCAGCGCAAAAGTGTATTTCTTGCCACAATACCATTCAATACAACGACAGCATTGATATATATTTGTATGTAAAATATAGGCTAGTTAACAGTCATTTTACCGGTAATCTAGCTCGGAGTTGAATGAATACACTGTTCATCTCGACTTCTCGAATAACCTTCAACAAATCCGTTGGATGTTATTAGCGCTGTTCGGGGGCTCAGTGGTGGTTGGCGTGGATCAGTATCCACCACCGCTGGTGGTGAGATGGGTGGTTATGAGTACACATTTCGTTCACATACAATCTGACATAGAATGTACCTTTCGGAATGTCAGATTGATGGTTGCAGGCCAAACTCGAATGAACGAACTGTATGAGCCATAGGTGCGACAGAATTGGCATACAGGTTGAACTGGTTATGTCACTGTTCGGTCCAACCGATTAGTACTGGCGAACGTCTACTGGTTACCAGCTGTTTGACGTCTTCTATGAGCTACCAAATTGTTTCTCACAGAAAAGTAATACGGAGAAACCCGATTATCACATGAATCTGAAAAGTGAAACACGAACATACATACAATTTCCGGCCATCGAAACCTATTATTACAACATTACATGTTTCTGTGATGAAAATTGGATTTCAACAATTCTATTCGGAAAACGATAACCCAGTTTTACTTATGGTCAAGACGTTTAGATAAATTAGTATTAGTGAAAAGTTTTCATGACGTATTGAAACTACTATTTGGCAAATTAAAGTCTTATGTTGAAACTGTGAAACGTTCACGAGTCTCATTGGAAATCTAACCCACGCATGTAAGCAACCTACAGTTTTCTATAGCGCACACTCCACTAGCTGAGCTACAAGGTCACGTCGGTAGCACTGATCTTTCCAAATTTGAATCACCCATGGTTGGTGTCACTGAACAGTTTTAGAAATCTCACCACAGCGCGCAAAATAAGATGGCGAAATGGATACCAGTATCCATGACTGATCTGTTAGTTGACAGGTACATAGTCTAGCTTTTTGTCTTCTCAGAAAAAAAGTTTGCGTCATCACCTGTGCAAACCTCCATTTGGGGTATGGACGATCAGCCCTCATATTTATGCAAATGATGCCCTGTGTCACTTGGTCGGACTGCTCTGACAATTAATTGGCGTCTCAGGTGAGCATGTAAATTCATCAAGTTCATCCGATGTAAATTAATTTGGGAATAGCGACCAGCTTCTCGAGTGTCTATCGCAACGGATTCCTCCGTTATACATCTGGCAACCAATGAGTATGCGTAGTTGAGTAGGGGATTATTGAAGAGTCCTTGTGGCAATCCATATAGTCAGCCGACGTTTAATTCCATCGAACGGCATCACCCATTTTGTACTCTAATTTATTAATTGTTTTAATCCCCTTTTCCATTGGACAATCTCAACATATTCCAGGGTCTGCTGATCGATTATCATGAAGAACTAATCTCATCCTATTTTACATAGTTGATAAAATGTCAATCAGTCATATGGTAGGCTTTTGTATTTGTTCCATGGACGTTTTACCCAAATCAATCTTTTATTTGTTGTTGCAATTTGATAATTCTTCAAAACTAATCAAAGATATTCATGCAGTGAACCTTTGGCATGAATCCCTGAGAATTGAACATTTAGAAGACTAAAATTCATCACGTAAATAAAAACTTTCAAGGGACCCATCCCTAATATACAAACAAGAATGTAAAGGTGATTCAAACATTGATTGTAGTTTGAGTTCTTCAGATGCAAGTATATATTGACTACGGCGCATATTTACCATCTTTTTTCTTTGTAAGCATACCATCCTCTTTCCTTCTGAACCATAAACACATGCATATTTGTCATTGTCATTGTGATTGTTTTTATATTTATAAAAAGGTTTTAAGGAATGCAGTACACACATTATTATTCACAGGAATTAGTCCCTGACTATGGTGTGCAAACTATTATTCCTGGCTTCTTTATTCGAATTTTTGACCGAGAAATCCGGTTTCTGGGTCCTGTGCAGATGTGCAGTGCTGTCACTAAATGAGTACCTACACGACTTTCGAGTTTATTATGTGAAATGTCTGTGCAGCAGAGGATAGTAGGATCCTTGAAACATATTGCTTATCTCAAACCTTTATATAAAGATAAGGTTTTCCTACTTCTAATAATCTACAATGATTGACCGCACAATGTACTGAAAGGTGTAAGTCATCGATATGAGAACAAAAATGTGTACAACACAGGTCAATAATTAGATGTTATATTTTCTATCTATGTTTCCAACTACGGTGTTTAAGACGTTTACTAATCTGGATTTTTTGAAAGGATGTGACAGGTTCAAACGTTTAATCAAAATGCGATGATGCAGAGCGTGATACAACCTTTGTAATTCCAGTATCAAGTGAAGATATCCGAGATCCATTTCAAGTTATCTCGTTGTCATTTCAAGTTGTGCTTTGTGACTTTATCAACGTTATCAGGTCTACATACTGGTCAAGTGTCTAGTATTATGTGGCTAATCACTGTTCACCATGGAACTATCTTGTTTTTGAACAAAGCAGAGCTATTGTTTTAACCATGCTACTGAAATGGTTTGAATCTCATCTCAGCCGCTTACATCCCACTTACGCGTACGCGCTTGCATGTCTGGGTGCACCTCCATTTCAAAACACATAGCGCGTTGGACAAAGGTTGATCGGAACCCACGTGATTTCCAAGTGGATTAACATTCAATAATGATCTCCGTGGACATTATAACCCTTGCATCCGTTTTTACTACATAGAAGTATCTGTACCATCTATGCATACTAGGTAATATCAACAAATGCTTTCACCATATCAGCCTACAACCAACACCGACGGCGTACAGATGTCTTATCGTACAGTGTTAACCAATGTATTTTATGTAAAACAGCAAGTACCATCAAATGTATTATTACAGTCTACATGTCCTTCCGGTTACTAGCAAGTGAAACAACGCGGAATTCCTGATGCCAATGGATGGTTCCAAACAGAACTGTTTCCCATGATAACATTGAATGCATTGAAAAGGGTAAGTATTGCTCAGATGAGAGAAATAATGGTGGAAACCATTATAGTATTTGACATTCGAACCTTTTGTAAATATCGGCTTTGGCACACATACAGCTTAACTACACTCGAGGTCACTACTGCGTTTATTCTTTGCTTATACCCTTGTAGTTCATTTGACATATCGTTATTCAAACGTCAACCTACCTAAAGGTGACTTTATTTGCAAACTGTCTAATTACTTCGGTCAGTGCAAAAGTTATCATCAGGTTTGCAGAGTATAGTTATTAATATTACCTTAATTTTCTCATCAAGATGAAACAGCGATAACCACTTTTGCTAGCCGAATCGGAAATTAAAATTTCATGGATGGGACTGATATGCTTTGAGCAGTAAGCTGACACGTAATTGTACCAGTTGCCCAGCTCGGTTTATTGCGCTCCCACAGTGTAATTTTTACGCATTTCATCAGGACACACCGGAGCTTGTATACAGCCAGTACACACCCACATCCGTCCGAAGTGTGTGTTTGGATAGCATTTTCTTGTGAAAAGTATCACTGCTCTTTTCCCGTTGTTGTCAGTTTTATTGCTGTGTTTATTGACCAGATTGCTCGTTCAGACATCAAAATAAATCATCCAAAATATTATTTTCTAGCTGGCTATTTTTCTTCCCTATAAAAGTGACAATATATTTTAAAATCAACTTTACAAAACATAACAGTAAACATTTTTCCAACCCATCAATAAATAAACGGATATTGGTAAGTCCGATGGGAATACGCAACATATCCGGTCAAACTTTTTATTAATTGCATTCGAATTGGACAAACAAATCGTTTTCAATCACCAAACTTCTTTCAAATAGTAACAGTGTTGAGATATACTACTTACTTGTGCGTAGTAGGCAACATAATTGGTGACTACTTTCAACTACCAAAAATCAACACGATCACTGAGGGCAATCTGCTGGGTCTCAAAGAAAAACTATAGATTTCTACATTCATTATCCATCGCATCGCCAGGATGTACGATGGTATGTTTCGGATGAGATTTCCTGTGTCAGGTATGCCAAATTAGTGATATCCCATTCGTAATCCTCAATCAATGATTATCCTCGAACAGCCCCGCCTTCCGGAATCATAACAACAGGATCAATAGCTGTTGATATATTAGGTCTTATAGTTCTGACTTACTATTTTTGCCCCGAATGGCTACCTGTTGTGTCCAGTAGGTGAATGAGCAAACGACAAATGGAGCAGTAAGTTTATTGTAGACAGCAAGTATGTAACCGGAACACAAACCGGTGAACAAGCAGGAACGATCAGTATGTAGGAAGGCAAGCAGGCAGGCAGACAGGCAGGCAGGCAGGCAGAGTCCGACCCACAGATCGCAGTACATGCGAATGTCATCAATCCAACATTCAAACATTCAGTCAATCGATCAACCGATCGATCGATCAGTCAATTCGGTCACAAGCGTGTATGAGCACAAATCAATCAGTTGTAAGCCAGAACACTACCTCAAACGATTTATCAATACGACAGTGATAGAACACGAGAAGCAACCAAAGGAAATAAGAGCAGCAAGGAAGTCTGTCCATGTGCATCTCCTGTTCAAGGGAGATACGGAGGAAGAAGTCATTCTAAGAAAGTTCACAAGTGCAGTAAGCAGAACATTTTACGCTGCACAGTTAGAAGCCGTGTTCACATCTGAATCGACCATGTTTCTGATTGAAGGACCGAGTGCCAGATTACGCAGGTTTATTCCGTGTATACTCATTTATCTATTTCTTTGGAACTGCGTACTTTGGCCGCAAGACCAGGCTCTCATCCAAACGCGTTCGTGAACACCACCCGGCTTGTCTGAGGACTGAAAAAATTAAGACAATTTCGAGCGCGGTGCGTTCAGTCAAATCACTTTGTGGATGTGACGAGCGCATTCCGACCGATTTATATACTTCGATGTAGGCAATCAAGAACAGTGAAACATCGTATCTTGGGCGACGGCCGAAGCCGTAAGTATTCGTATTCCCAACCGCCCGTTGTGCGCCCAGAAGAAATTTGTTCAGGCATTCAATCTCCCCTGGCTCAGTTCATCCACTCCAACACGTGTGCAATCACTTGAACGTTTGACGCTGTGATCAATTTCATACAAGCAAACATGCACGTATGATTGAATCAGGAGCTGAACTATTAGGACTCGAATCTCTCAATCCTTGTTTGTTCTTATTGTTGATCATATTTAAGGTTATGTAACGCATAACTGAAAACGAACTTGTTTGCCATGCAGTTGTTCTCAATGTGTTCTGTGGGACTAACGAAACGTCTGAAATTGGCTTATGGCACAATAATTTAGGTATAGGTAGTTAAGCGATTTTCGTCAGCTGTTATTGATATTTTATAGAAACCACCTAAAATTGCTATTTTAATTGCAAGTCATTTAGACGAAGAACTACGAAAATATATTGAGCGTGAACAATATATAATGAAAAGACGGAAGATAATGTTTAAATAAAGCTGGAGCAAGAATGTCACCGAAAACCAATGTGAAATGACTTTTCTTTACACTGACCCTCATTATTCTTATACTCTCATCTACTTTACTCTATGAAACACACTTCATTAGTTGATCTTTTGAATGCGATAAGCACTATATAAGTTAGTTTTATTTTCTGGTTCTGTCAGCACTTGTCTTTGAAATATTTATGCTGGGGATTATTTTTTCCATCACATGTGAGACTCGGCAAGTTGAGGACACAGTGTTCAATACTGGCATTGCTCCTCTTGTTGTACACCGGAAACAAGCAATAACTTGCCTTCTATTTCGAAATCATTTCTATGCAGCGCTCATTGCTAGCAAATAAACCAACACAGCCTAAGCATCTAAGTAATGTCCAGCATCAACTTGTCACTAAGACGTCGCATACTGAAGGAACCAAATCAACCCGTGGCATGCCTTTTCTGTGTCCTGTATCTTGTATGTTGTTTCCAATATATCAAAATGCCTATATTGGGTGCAATATATATTCATCTCATAAACCGCTTTCTAAGTCACCAGCAAATAGTTAACCAAGTGATGCAACTGGTTGTTTTTATCCCCGACCTACCTTGATTTTGATCTGCTTTTTTGCTCCGTCAATGCGCCTAACCACTTTGGAACTGTCTATGCGATGGTGTTGTTGAGTCTGTAGATAATGAATGAATCAAGTGTTGCTGCCACGATGCGATTCAGTGTCCTGCTAAATGTTTGCTCTTACTCTCATTTACATTTCCATGTTTCAGTCACCTGGGTTCCTCGGGTAATATAATGGTAAAATTTGACACCTTACAAATGATCTCCCCGGCCTACCTTCTCGAATGCATCGAATGATATAGTTGAGCAATTTGCCTTCAGGGATTGTCCACCAGTGAGATAGGGTTATTTTGTTACCAGTTTAGTCTGTGATCAACAAAGCCTCTAGAACAGTCTAATGAATCAGGTAAATTTTATGCATCTTCATACATTGGCGTATTGTTCCAGTAGCATTGCATTCATAGACAAGAATGGAATAACATTCCACCCTGAAGCTGTGTCGCGTAGGATAACAGGAGTGGAGAGCATACATTCAGTCTGGTTTCCTCTACTTTTAACTGTGCTTGTTTTGCAGTCTAATACGCTTGTTCGCAATAATAGGATGGAGACGTTTTTTGCCTAGATAGACATCGGCTGAACCCCTTTTTGGTAGCATCTGCCAATCGAGAGTGGCTAAATGAATACATACTTTGATTTAGATTTCGGTTTAGAACAACCCAAATTATATGTAGCCGTCGATATGGTACTATTGAGCACTTTTTCATGGTAACCATGGAGGAAAGAGGCGGTTGAACTCCATAAGCTGTCACTGTTGGTTTGAAAGCCTAAATATATATGATCATATGTTTTTGATCAGTTAAGTTAACACCGACATGTCTGGGTGACGCGACTCGCATATTCCATGGAACAGTTGATCATTTTCAACATATCATATATATTTGTCATCAAACACAGTGGGCAACGAGGGCTAACTACTTTATTAGCAGGAGTGTAAATGTGTATGCTTTATGCATACTTGGACAGTCTTTGCTGTTCTTTAAGTGAAAGACCTGGTGAATTACTAAAGGGCCCCAAAATTCACCGCAGCTATTTAAAACTGGTACATTGGAAACACAAAAATTACATCCACTTTGAATGTTATGATTTTTCAATCGTGAATCGGTGTACACCATAACAAAAAATGAATCAAAATATCGAACACAAAGAAAGGAGAAAATATTCACGAAAGCTGATGATGAAATTTCACTCTGGTGACGTCTTGCAAATGGCATATAGACTGCCACTATCACCCTGCCAAATGGTTGAAGTTATTATCTTTGGAGAATCAATAAAAGATAGATAACTAAATATATAAAAACCTTGTAAAGACTAGTACTAATAAAGTGGTTTTACCATTGTGAGTTATATTGTATTTTATCTTATTGTATTATATTCCGTGTACCGTTTGTACGCAGTGAAGCCTACATTCCAGTTAAAAATCAACACACGTTACCCGTCACTAAAGGCTGAGATTAAGTAATCTTGTTCCCTCCCTTTGTTTATGAGTGTTCGTGCAAGATAGGTGATTGGTGAATTTGTGTGTGTTCGTACGAGATAAAATTTGGTGGACCTGAGAGCCTGTGGAGCTATGGGAGCGACAACATGCAATGAGTGGTCAGGGTTTGTGAAAATCGTCTTCGCACATTTGATACAAGAAATTGTGCGGTACTATGAACGTCACGGCTAATTCATTCACAGTAATCAAGGAAACACGGTTAATGATAGATGAATCGCAGACTTTTAAATACTGTAAGTAAATCAGGAAAAAATAATTGAGGAACGGAAGGAGGATGGAAAAATCACGCTAATACACAGAGGTAGAAATAACTGATTGAAGTGCGCAAGGCTGCCTGAGTTTTCCAACTTCAAGTGATAGACGCCTCAGTTTACCAACGCATTTGCAAATGTGAACTTACCAAAGAAGATTGCTATCAATAGTTACACCAAGATATTCGGGACAGACTACTCCAGATAGAGGATTGCTGTTTATCATTTTGGATATGAAGAACGTGCATCATTAAGTAAATACTCAGCAGAATCACTGATGATTAAGGTTAGCTCCAATAAAGAGACGAATGACTGAATTTGATCAAGATTATCGTGACGGAAATTAGATAGTAGTAAGAAAACATGGTTTGGCGAAGCACAACATTAACTGTATATTTCAAAACGCATGCAAGAGAATCACAAGGAATAGCACACGTACGTGGAAAATAAGTATAGGTATAGCGCAGCTCTTTGAAGACCTCCGAAGTTACTGACTGAGGGTTTAGATGATGCTTCCCCAAGTCTATTGGTCTGTTCTCTTTAAAAAGATCCAGTTACTTTAGCAACTTTGATCGAGGAATGAAAAGAGACACTGAAGAGTAGTCTAGAAAACCACGATGCAGTCTTAAGTGAGTAGTTCAAGGACCTAGTGATACAATCAACACCGGTCTGGACTGCGTCTAAAGTGGATCTATTGGGTATGTAACTAAACTGTAAATGTTTATAGACCGCTGAAGGCGTTTGAGGATAGCTTTTCCAGTCAACATAAGACCTGAAGATATTAACGCCGTGGAATGAATGCGATTGGAGAGGATGGGAGATTTCAATGCTTTGACAATTGGTATGATTGTGTTCGGCCTTCAATTTTCTGGGAATCTGAACTGTAAAGTGATTCATTTACAATGAAGGTAATTCCAAACAGCAGCACCGAATTTGAGGTAAACTATTCCACCCTGCATCAGAGATCGAATTACAAATATTTAGATGTTCTAACGTATCGCAATTTGAGAATGGGTCCACAAAAGTTCTATGAAGATCAGGTAGAAAGAATGTTCAACGACTGTTGCGGAAATACTACATTGAGATCATCAATCATTTCATCCGCTTCAACTGTAATTTTTTCCTTTCACGGAGAAGTTTGAAACCTTGTAACAAGTTTGCTGTTTACAGTCCTCTGCGTGATGCGTTCAATCAATTGCTTATTTTAGTGATAAGGAAAAGAAGAGTTCGGTGGTACGGGATTACTCTGCTCAGTATAGAATTATCTCTTGTGGAGAGTGACAACGATCCGTCATACCTAATGATAAATGAGGATGAGAGCTATTATGGTTAATGTTGCTCACGATTATGTGTAGGGTAACATTTTAAAGTGGGGCAATAGAAGGTTTGAACGAGTCAAAAAATGACATACAATCTAATTGCGTACTGTACGATGTTATATAGTAGTTAGGAACTCAATATCTTTTGAGCAGTATTAAAATAGAACATGGGGCTTATCAAACCGGGAAACGTTGACATTTGTCACAACATCTCCTCCAGTCTTCTTAACTCCGGTTTTACAATTTCGTCGGTAAACACCAAAAACCGTTTATTTTCACTAGATTTTCAATTGTCTCCTTATGCAGCCATTGTTGTTGTACACACTTTTAAGGTGTTCATATGAATTCTTCACCTAAGGGCACCAGTTATATTTGGTTTTTTGAAACAGGGACCGAGTGTTATTGCTGACCAGTAAGGGAACAGTCGTTTTGACCAAATTCGTTCAATTAAGGGCAAATTGGCATAGTTCATGCATTTTTTGGGCCATCGCACGCGTTTAGAGCTGTCCTGTTTTCATGGGTATAAACCACAATGAGATTGAGGTTTTGCAAAAACATTGGTCACATGGAAAAAACGAGAAACAAATAAGTGGTCTTAGCTTATTCCGTATTTGTTCTTTGATGCGGTATTGGAAAACGATTGTCAATATTTTCTTATGTAATTGTCAAATGAGTGTTCTTCTTGAATTAATCGTTGTTGTATAGTAAGATCAATGGAATCCGATTACGCATAGTGTTGTTTATATTATAAAGTGGACATCTTGAAAGGCTAATACATAATGGAACCGGTGATCGCAAGATATGTTAAGTAATGCTTAACAAATCATAGGTTTACAGATAAAGGGAATATTGTCTGAACGTTGTGGGCAAAGTAACCTATGTGAGTCACTTGTGAAAATAAATTTTGTTTTCCCCAGTGATTTTCGAGAAAATTATCTTTCACAGATGCCACTACGAAATTTCAAAAAATAATCTGACTGCCGAATAAAACTGTGAACCCTATTCAATTTTTTTAAATGCAATGAATCAATCGAAGCCGAGAAAAGCACTGTTTGCATTTGAGGGTGTTAGGACCATGAATGTGTAATCATTTAATAGAAACTTAGAGGTAATATCGATTAAATTGATAACTATTGCGAAACAAAAATTTATTTATCAGAATATCCTATAAAAATTGTTTGAATAAAATACCTTAAAATAAGGCAATGTTGAAGTTACGTCAATTGACGTCATTTAAGAAAATCAACGAAAGAATGAGTTCAGAGATATCTGACCTTCTTATGAACATGTTAATATTTTGAATTGAAACGAATTCTGTCGGTGAAACAAAATCAAACTGCGACTGACTATGAAGCTGCTGAGGCTTCTCAGATGACCGTTGATAACATTTCAAAAAACATCAGATTTCTGTATATATTTACCAGCAGGTGCGTGGAACTCATTGGAACCGTCGCCGAAACAGTTAGTCTGAAATAGCTCCTACAGTTGCATACAATATGTGAGGAATATGTGTAAATAATGTTACGTTGGTCGTATTTTGGTCACAAATTGAATAGGTCCGTTTTTTCACGTTTTTTTCTGGACACCCGTCTTATCGTTTGTTTGTTCTCTTGTCATTGTTGTTTTGTTTCAGTTTATTTTCACGTGATTGTGAACCGGTGATGAGGTCCGATGTAAACCGATCTGAATACACCTCAAAAAGGTGATTCTGCAGCTGATGTCTAGTTCTAAGTCCTAGAGAGTCATTTTACTCTGGAATGAACAAACACTCATTTTCACCATTAGACAGTGCTGTTAGATCGGTATTCTACGTTGTGTATTGTTTTCCTAAACTCTCTGTCATTTAACCATCATATACAATGAAAAAATGTTCTGTGTCGACCTTAAACCCCGTTCCCTAGGAAAGCAGGAAACATTTGCAGTTTTATTGAATATGGATTCACCAGGGAACAATCTGCAAGCTGATGTATAGTCCTGTAGCGACGGAGAAGTTCCTTTAAGATGCCCAAAAAGGCATCTTTCAACTATGTGAAACAAATTTAATGAGAAACGATGAACAACCTGTGATCCAATACAGAAAGCCGATTTAGTTTGCACCAATTTCAAAGAATACATAATTTATCACCTACATATTCGTTTTCGGTTGCTTAAAAATAAAATTCAACTGCTTTCCATGCAACTAATTTTTTTACGATCAAACGTTCATACCGATTCAACGTCCTCTACTGATATTTTCATAGATTTTAATAACTTAAGATGCTTTTGCTGACAGTATTTTATCTACTTTTCACAAATTCAGTGATCGCATGTTTCCGACTTCCGATTTCCCTAATCGTTCTATATGGAATAAAGCTGGTGAACTTTTTTCAATGTTCATCCCCGCTGCTTTTATCCTCCTTTTGTCATCTTCTTTCTTTTCATTCTGATTTTATTTATTTTTACTTCATATATTTAGGAGTAAGCGGCTCATCGAAAAGTTGTCAGAGAATTGAAGGAGGGACGTCAGGCGGAGTTGGAGTTGTGATTTGAACACTCGTCTCTCAGGGTGATGATTCTGTGATATCTACCCTTCGACCAATCACCGAGTCGCGGGCTTCAAAAGAATACACTACTGCATTGGATTTGTTGGCAACCCGTCGTCCAGCATTTGATTTCATACTTGTATATCTCGATTTCGTAGCATGACTGAAAAACCTGTGGATAGAAGTAGGGTGTGGCAATTTAAAACGTATCATTTTCAATAGCAAATTAAATTGATAAGCAAGTTATTATTCATCAATCTATGGTGTCAGGTGGATAATGGAATTCCGAACCGTTTCCTTAAGCTTCAATTTGTAGATAAATGTTTTTAGGGAACCTTTAAGTTGGAGATCCGCTGAGCTTTATCATAGTTTGACCGAAGTACTCTCCACGAGTATCATTTAACTAACCCAAGGTCAATATAACATCAATTTTTCAACGAAAGCAATTTAGATAGTTGTTTGTCCACAAGTTGCAAACATCGCAATGAACCAATAGGTTTGGTATGCATTTCGTTTTGGTAAACACAATTGAGTTTTGTTTCTGGAAAGATTGAGCTTTACCACTGTAATAAGAATAACGTTTCACGACCTAATCAATAAGTACGACACATTATTTCCTTCCTCAGTAAAAACCCTACAAATAATAGACACAAACTGAATAATTAGGAATTTCATTGAGAGCAAAGCTAAAGCTCAGTTTTTTATTTAGTTTCTGATCAGTAGAACAAACTTGAGATTGTGGGACAAGTTTAATTGCAAAAAATGATATGTCCAAATCCATGATACAATTTCTTTCATATACTTTAAATTGTGTAGCTAATTTATATATTTTGTGTTCATTAGCCTTGGTGAACTTCAAACCAAGGCATATGCAGCGCTTATGTTTGTGTACAGTGCATGCTCAACCAGCTGAGCAATGGGACTACACAGATCTTACAGATCTTTTCACATCTGGGTTATATTCAATTTTGTAAGCGAACAGATAAGGATTATCTCAATTACTTAAAACGTTTTCAGTATTTAGGTAATCTCTCAGCTACAATGCGTTTCTTCCTATACATCCTTCACTAGCTGTCACCGTTGAAGTTTGCTCTGGTATGTCCTAATACCACGGTATAGGTATAGGTTCACAATATCACGTCTAGATAACACCCGGTTTTATGCCATTCGCAACCTGTAGGACCGTGAATTCAATCTTTAGCTGCGAAGAAATAGTATCATCATCAGTAAACCACGCGTACCGTTATTCAAAGAACATTGCAGTAATTTAAATATCCAGAATTTCCCGTGTTACCTATTTAAACAGCTTCTCTGGTTAGGAAAGACGTGTAATGAGGGTACTTTACTCTGATATCGGATTTTCAGTGTCTCTTTGAACAAAAAAAGAAAAAAAGAAAAGATATAGTACAAAGCCTTTGGATTGAAGAAACAGAGTAATAAACAGGCACCACAAATTACGTTTTTATCTATGGCAGACCGATGAGAGTCAATCACATCTCCATTTGAGGCTGGCATCGTCGATATTGTCTAAAAGGAAATAATTACACGATGATGTGTTATTCAAAATATAAACATCTTCTTTGTTTTTATTTCTTCATCCATCTAACCAATTTAAATCTTCACATTCATTCATGGATAACCGCACCTACGATTGTTTGCCAGATTGTTCTTGAATCTATGTGCCATTTTTATATTTTCTTCTTGCATGTTGACTGTCTGCTTGTTTTCTCTTCAACCAGTCTTCTGTTGACTGGCTGACAAACAAACATATGAACTCCATTTCCATGGCGTGTCGTGTGCTGCTCGGAAAAACTTAAAACGGGCCAGACAAAACCATCTCACATGTGAAAGGATTGCAAATAGCTGTCAATCATTCAACCTCAGAAAAACATCACACATGAGTTCAAAGCCCAAATCTCATTCAAAAAGCCATCATTCTATATCATGCACATGAACAGGTTCACGTGTAATGTCACAGAATCGTCAATTGCGTCAAATCTATTCGATCGTCGATTCGCATACACTGTATGGCGAATAAATCATCCACGAAAAGTGTTGCACGACTTTTCTCCATTTCACAAATAAAGTCTTCGCATTTCAATTAGGATATTCCTGGATCATAGATCCATTTGTATTCACCATTCGAAGGTGTGGCTACTTAAGACTGTAATATGCACATGAATTCGATTGCGTATCAACAGTATTTGACTCATTTCTCGCCGGTGTGTCCAACTTTTTTCAGTCTATTGTACATAATAAACTACTGCTTAGAAACAGGAACGGTTTCTCGGAAAAGTAACAAACAGGTTGTCCGTGGTAATTGTAAGCACATATAAAAAGGTGATTTGGTATCACATAGTATGCACATATACCTTTGTTTGATGGAAACATTTGGATGTTTCCAAAGCAATTAGGTTTTGCCCGTAAATACTGTAATTCACACTGCTTAAGAAACACTACGATATGGTAAGGCAAACAAGATTAACTACCTGAACTTATGTACTGAAGGCAATGGGAACTGTTTTCAATTTCACAGTGAACTACTTGGTTAATTATTTCAAGACCGAAATTTGTAAAGCTGAGCAAACCCCTGTAAATAGCTCGTTAGTCTATGTACATATGTGTTATTCTTAGTTTTTATTAAAGTAAATCGCAGATTGTCGGTAAAACTGCGTTCGGTCCCAAGTGTTATCAGTCTAATTTTAAATGTGTGGATTTCATATAAATTGTGCAAAGTTATCTGCTGAATCGTCTGAAGCCCGTTGCGTCTGAATCCATCCATGGTTCAAACAAAATTGCACTGAACTTATCCAAATAAATAGCTGAGTAAAATGCTGTGAATAAATACGAAACAATAGTGGAAGAAGACAGATCAAAAGCAGACACATTCTAAAGTTTGGATCACCTTGAATCGAACGGTTAATTGCGCAACTGAAATTTTGTGAAGTAGACAAGGAGAGCATAGAGGACCTTTTTGTCCATTTTCATATTGCATACAATTTCTAAATATCTCAACACTTATCCGTTTTTATTGTCTTGTGTAAAATGTTGGTAAATGAGTGTAAACAAAACAGCAAATGTGGTTCCATGCTTCTTTCGAATAAGCGCGATTGCGGCAGCTGCAGCTATTTGCGGTGAAAAGCATTGCAAACTTTTGTGGAGAAATCATGATGTGTAGGAAGATACATGAATACCTAATGGATACCACCATTGTGACTCAAGCACGATTACATTTGAGGGTTGTCATTGCATTAGGTGTGGATTCGATAGACAGGAGTTTCTATTGGTGCCTAAACATGAATTCTAAACCCAAGTTCGAGTTCAGGTAGATCAGCCGGTGATTAGTGATTGCTGTGGGAAACTGAAAGATCGTAATGGTTATGTAACTTTACACATTATTATGTCTGACATAATATCATATGGATACCGAGGATGAATGAATACAAGTCGACTAAGTGAGGTTTTGTGACTCAAGACTGCGTGGTTTAGTTGTTTATCTTCGAACTAAAATTACTTATGACGAGCATATATGTACGGTTACACGTAGGTTTAGTCAGCAACAATGAATCATCCAATGCAGAATCTTATTTTGCGTATCGTAATTAATTAAGTACATCCGAACAAGCAAATTAACTCTTAGCCAGAAAGTCATATAGTTAGAGTTCCAAGCTAAGATCTCTCTCACCATGAGAAACAAATCATCAGAAAATGAACAATGAATCACTACTTGACTAAGCTAGCCACTTATTGGTCCTCAACTCGTCTGACTGAGTATTGGACGAAATCAGATTAGGATGGTAAACCCTGCAATGACCCTAGGAATGGGTAATATACAATTTGTTGGCAGGAGAAACAAGAGTCTAGTTATGAATACCTATCTACATTTTCTCATTAGTAAATCCTTAGGCACCAAGCTTGAAGGGTCACTTGCTGAGACTAAATAGGCATGAGTAAAATCAGAGCAAGCAAAAATCCCCGCAGTGCTAACATTTGAATGAGAAAAGTGTTTATACTCCTGACAGATAACTTCCTAACTGAATGTGGTGTATAGTGTCCATGCAAAGCCCTCTTTATTCTGTACAGCTGTATTTTCTTTATCCTTACTGAGAATGATTTCCTTTGAACTTATCGACTGAACCACACACTACGCATGGTTTTTATGCATGAAAAATATTTGGTCACATAAGATTGAGCGCAAACCGCAGAAATTGAGGTAAATCGATGAACCACAATGGGAGGGATTTGATTAGGATCTTACCCGGGTACCCAAGATGGTAAACATTTATCTGTTCATTCATTTGTTATTACGTCTCTTGATTATGATGAAGGTTTTTAAGTTAGCATCAGAAGAACAGCTTCAACCATTTTTGTGCCCAAACGTATCAATATGAAGACTAGATGCATAAAGGAAATAGCAACCACAAAACTAACGTTTTCAATACGAATCATTATTTTACATTCACTGTGTAATCCTTGGCAACCGCGCCAGGAATACTTCATCGTGATTGCTTGTATTCCACTGGATCTTCTTGGTTCATGGCTTTTGGCTTACTTTGCCTTGCAGGTTTAACCTCAACCCTGACCCACGGAAGACCTGTCTGCCAGTGTTTCTTCACCAACACGTGTCCCGCATCCCCACCGCCGTTCCTCGCTGTCGTTCGTCGCCCACGAAGCCTCGCATCGTCTCCCACTGCGAAAATAGGAGCCGAGGGACATTCTGTAGCGCATATCCGTTCACTCAACTACGCTGCGAGAGCCAGCAGCACGTTCGTATTACAACTGCATCGGGTGCGTGTTCCTAGATCAACGTGTTTGAAAATGATTGCGGTTTTCACTTACTTCTCAAGGGTATCAACAGAAAACTAAAATGATCGTTTATGCGCGTGATAAATCGCATGATAAAGTATTTCGCACAAGAAAAGGGAGGAACTAAAAAGTGAATATTTGAAGCGTTTTACAGCTATCGTCCTTTCGTTAGGTAATATCTTCGGTGTTGATTCCATAGTGTCAATAATCCACGGTAGAATGGCCCAATAAACTCCTAGGCCGAAATGCCTCTCATTAAACCGCGTTTATTTAGGTAAGAGGTATTTGGATTTTGGGGTTCTTCTCATCGATCCCTGATACACAGTTTACACCGCGAAACTAATTTCACTCAATCTGTGGGACAGTTTGGTAGATGAACATAGAAATGCGGTAAAATTTAGCCATTTAGTCGAAAATCATCTCTTGATAGATGACAACTATAGTGCTAGGTATAATTTATGCAAAGGTGAACGTAAAGGTTCATTGGCCAAGACTGATCAACCAGCTTTATTCATTTTCCGCGAAGAAGTACGAGAATAATTTTGGTGAAAATGCGTCATACTTATGTATGTATTTGTGTGGACAGCCACCTGTTTTCGCAGCGTTTCTATCTGTAGATATGGTTATGCCAAAAAATTAAAACCCTGGAGAACGTCGGTTCAAATCCCACCACCACAGTCTAAATTTAACCGTTGTTGGTTGTATGGCAGCCATTCAATTGACCGGTTCCCCCTTCCGGAAAGTTATCTTATTATGGATTTCAGAATGGAAGTAAAGATAAAAAGAAAAACGATAGAAAATTAAGTTGAAGTCCGACAAATTTGTGAAAGCGTTACAAATAAAAATATGTGAATGATAATGTATTCAGTGTAATCGAGTGTTGGTGAACTAAAAGTTTAAGATGATTAGTCGAAACAAAATGCTTCTATAGTCAACCGGTTAACAGGTTTCGTGCAAGTGGCCATATACACAACAACAATTTTTCCGTCTTCCATGCTGCTGATTTGAACAATCTATTTGATGAATTCCCAAAGAACGGAAGTTCGACTGCTGCAAGCTTTTTAACTATCATGTGCATCCCCAATCAGATTAGCATGCCTGGATGCCAAAACCACCCGCCGAAATGTCAGAACACACGTCCAGTAGAAGCAGAATTTCTGAATACACCGAAGCAAATATATAATACTTAATTGAGAGTATCGGAGGATTTGATTTAGTTCTGTAGATGAAATCCGTCGTGTATACTGCAAAAGAAGCGTAAACTGTAAAGCTAGAAAGCAGTGTACAGATGGTTGGGTTTCATCAGTAGTGCAAATCCATCGACCCAACAGGGGATCGAATCCGGTCAGGTCGAAAAAGTTATACAGTGCTTCCTAGATTTTCCGTTCACTCTGCTGTCCCTCAACGCCCGACAAAGTCTACCTTTGGGATACTTATATATTTTTTTGTGTATTAAATGCGATTGGACCAAGAATGCATTAAAAATCCGTTCCCAATTTTCCCATAACGAATGTCTTCAGCAGTTAGTTTACCATAATGTTTTATCACACAAGTTTGTATTTGTTGTATACCCTAACAAAGCCGAACATTGCTTAAGTGTACCGTACCACTCGATTTTTCTTGGTCAAACTTGAATGAAATACCTGAATATGACAAGCACCATTTCGTGCTACTTCCGAGACTTCAACAAGAAAATAAATATGTTTAAAAACTACGTTTTGGTCTAAAATTACTTCATACAATGATAATTTCAATAAGTTAAACTTAAAAGGCGAACGACGAAAAGCGTAGTTATGTTCTGTTTGTGTAATTTCATGACATTGAAACATCCATCAAGCGATAACCGTCTGTTATTAAGGCTGTACGAGCATTGAGAAGCTTCGCTAGTGTAGGAATGCACTCCAAAAGGTGCCTAAATATTAAAAAGAATTAGAATCATCTCTTTGCGCATCAAGCTAAACAGCGACAGAAGATATTTTGCACCCGGTCATTTATCCCTCACCTTTACTCGGACATGGTTTCAAATTCATAAATTGGTTTCCTGTGTTGTATATCACAGTACACAATTGTTTGTTTCCTTGTAATATTCTTGCAAGATTTAAGGTTAGGAAGTTACCGTAGCGGAATATGAATAGGGTTTGATAACAATAGAACTACTCAAAATGTTTGCAAACCAGTGACACATTCCGGTTGAGATCAAAAGTATCCTCCGGGCCTCCAAGAACTCATTTGCATAATTGCAAATTTTATGTTGTTTTACCTGTGAAACTAATCATCGTTTAACAGCTATCTAACGTGCCGAACTATTTGCAAAAATAACTTGTTTCAGGCAAAAGTCTCACTGCCGTGTAAGTAATTTCACTAGAGCCACTTTCGCAGGGGATTTCAATATTTTTCATATTGGCCAAAATGTTTGATTTCGTATTCAGAAAACTGATTGACAACTATCAGTACTGTTTGTTTCTTGACCGTTTGTGTGTTATTCTGCTTAAGAGAGAGTTCAGAAAAGTGATGAATCTGATCGGCTGTTATTCTGTAGAAACAAGTAACTAGAAATGTTGTTCTTAGGAATTCATCCTTGAAACGCCCTTATTTTCGGAACTAGTAATGATTTTGAACCTTTTCAAATCGATACTCTATTGCTGGAACTAGCTAATTCACGCATCTCTATTACCATCCCGCGTCACAATGGAAAATTTCTTGCCTATCCGAAAATTGTATCAAACAACTGATTTTATTTAATGAGCTACTGTGACGCATTTCAGGCTATCACGAACAAACAGGCTTCGTATGGGGAAAAATGAATCCGCAACAGTTCCATATCCACCCACAAATCATAGGCATTTGGACTGAATAACCATTATGCTAAAAACTGCCCACTGCGTGCACGTGGGACCACTTGTTCAATAATTCTGGTTTGGGATCTGAATCGCGGTGAACAGAACTGCTTTCCATGAACATAAAGGTCCGATGTGAACAGCTGCATAGAAACCAGTGCCCCTGGTACATGGCTATAGAAAATCACATATTTTACGCTATAGGTCTTAGGGGTTGTTTTTTCCTCATAGTGCCTGAGAAAACTCAAAGCACGATTAGCAGTTTTATTATGGTAATATACCGTTTGAGTCTATATGCAATAAATTCACCAACGGTTTCCAGGGTTATCTAGTTTTCACTACTCATGTACCTTTAGAATTTTGTTTTAATTGCAATGGCAGGGGAGTATGCAAACATTGTTTTGGGTGGATCTAGCAAATGTAGCGGTGAAGCACGTCGGGAATGGGAGGCTGGGAAACTTATGTCAGTTACCCATTAAAAACGTATTTCCAATATTGAGTTTCTTAGAGAATGACAGAAAAAAACTTAAATTCCTATAGAGTTATGTTGAACTCAAATAGAAATTACTGATTATGACTTAACAAACCTGAATTATTTGGTTTAAGCTGTGCAAATGGAAATGAACATGATCATATACAAACTTGGTTGTATTCATGCGTGCATATGTATCGATACATACAAACATAAAATCAAGTGGATATATATTACTTTCATCGTACGGATATTCAGCTATGAACAATTGTTTTTTTGAGGACTTTTGAACCGGATTGCCGCAGTTTTTGACATCCCTAGTAATCACCGATGGAATTCCGTTTGGACTGTAAAGTGGGCTCGACATCTACACCGAGCGATTCCTCACCTATCCCAACAGTTATATTGCAGAGTTTAAGACATTATAATATTCGCTAAGATGCGGCACTATAGTTTTTATTATTTTTATGTTTTAAAGTATTTTAAACCTTAGGTTATTCATACCAACGTTCACTACCCCACTAAAACACACTTTTCAATATTAAACACGTCACTTTAATGTAAATTTCTATGAGTATTCACCAACACAGAGTCAACATTCTTATATAACAAATATTAGGAATTAGGAAGATGATGATGTTGCTGCTGAGAAAAAATATATTGCTCAGACACTTCTTTAGGTGCTTCACTATTAGCGGCCATTTCTTATCTTTTCCCTTAAGGAATAGACGTATCTGACCGTTTTGACCGAGTGCAGTGCAATTTTATCTAGTACTACTGGCACCGATCGGGTAACAATATTTCAATGAAAAAGAAAACACAGACTGTAATTCGTTTTGATTTGAAATACTTTCATCATATATTAGTTGAAAGTAATTTTTTATTATCAATTTGGAATGATCACCGTAAGATTATTAATTAAATGCTGCAAATTTTCACAATAGAGCTTATATTCTAAAAATCAGGATCACATTCCAGGATACAGTGAAATCAATCAATGCAAATGGCAATATACATACTAGGGGCAATCCTCTCTTTCTGTATTATATTCGTAAATATTTTCAAACGAGGAATATGTGAAGAATTTAACAAAATTTCCGCAGAAGCACCGCACCGGTTTTACAGTTCTTGCAGCTCCTCATGCATGCATATAGTTTTTCAGTTCATTGATATTCTTGCACTCAGACATCCGCACACTACTAATTAATGAGGAGCCTACCGAAACACCGATGTCACATCGGTTGCGGTTATAGAATCCCACCCACCTACAAAGTATAGAAAAGTGGTATCCATTCAGGAATAAACACTTTTTTGATAGGGATGTCCAAAATAGGCAGCTCTGCAATACATATACATATATACTCACATAAAAGTGAAAAACAGATTCACTTGAGTTCGTTTTGCTTGCGAAATCACCATAAGACTTCAGCAGTTGTAAACAAAGTATGTATCTCATGCCAAAGTTAGCTTTACAGTGAAACATTTATTCAAAACGGGGAAAATAATGTAATGTGTTCATCCATTTACAAGTTTTCTCCCTTAGTTTCAGTGAATTCACAGATATGAGAGGTGCATTGAGTATTATTAATTTATTTGTGTCTGTTTGTATTAGTTGGTTCAACCTAGAGTTTCATTTTTACATTTTATTGTTCAGAAAACGTTCTTTATGAGAAATTTATCGTTAAGGTACTACATTACTGGGAGATGTCTTTTTGCATCCCGAAAAACACTTTCACCTAAAGCTGGTGCTTCGATTGAGAGACACATGAAAACACACCGTGAGAGTATTGAAATCCAA
>UZAN01042121.1:0-19795 GCA_900618425.1 Echinostoma caproni
TAGCGTTCGTTCAGTCCGGCTTTATGATTGTGAAACCTTGCATTTGCGAATAGAAGATATCCGTCGACTAGAAGTTTTCGATTATCGGTGTTTACGCAGTTTAGTCCATGTTGGATGGAGCGAACGGGTTAGTAACGTGGAGGTAAGCCGTCGTGTGTTTGGGAGTCTGTCAGGCATAAACCTGTTAGTATACCGAAATCAGCTTACTAGGCTTCGGTGGCTAGGGCACGTATTGCGTATGCCCAGCCATCGTCTGCCGCACCGCGCTTTGTTCGCTGTAGCTAATCCAGGCTTGAGGAAACCACGTGGACGTCAACAGATGACATGGAGACGAGTCATGAAGAAATTTACAGAGTCAGATTGGGGTCCGAAAGACTCCACAACCGGTTGGTTGTAGACATTGAAGGATATGGCAGCGTACCGACAACAGTGGCGTTCTTATTGTCACTTCTTATCAGGTCAGAATGCTTGAAGCTGTAAGTATGCAGAGTTCGATTGCGTACTCTGTATGTTGACCATAGAGGTTCACCTTCCCCCTCCCTCAAATTAGATCTAATATATGTCCGCCTTAAATTTTACCACTAACCTTGTATGCAATATGAGTTTGGCAGTGATCAGTGAAGTTCGCCTCACTGTATTTCGCTGTACGATGATGATAATGATGATGACCCATCGAATATCACTCAACGTTGTACTACCAGGGCCAAAGAATCAGAAGTTACGGGATTTTTGAAACCAAAATTCTCTTTTCACTTAGCCGCGTTCAATGTCCGCACACTCTATCACATTGGTCAACAAGGTGCCTTGACTAGAACCCTGGAAACTTTCACTTTAGGTGTATACTGTGTGACCCCGAAACACGCATACAAGGCCCTACTTCAATCATCTCCCTGCACTGTCCTAATCCAACCTCGACCTCACGCTTCACCCTCCGTTTGCCAAGCGATTCGGTATCCGTAGCTCGCGGTGTTGCTGGTGTTAGGATTGCGCTAAGTTCCAAGGCGGAGCGCTTGTTTCTTGACTGGATTCCAGCCAGTAGCCGACTGTGTGCTGCACGTCTCAACGGCTCAGCACGGGCCAACAGCTACAGAACAAAGCGTCGGTGCTTATTCGTCGTATCGGTGTATGCACCGACCGATTGCAGTCCACCTGAAATCAAGGATGAATTTTACAAGGATCTCTCCCAGCTGCTCCAAAGTGCTCGGTCAATCGACATCCTGATAGTCGCTGGAGACTTCAATGCTCAGGTGGGATCCCTAGACCAATCCAAAAGGCTTCTTTCAATCACAGCCAAACGGACGGACGACGAAGATCGCCTACTTCAACTCTGCACGGACTACAGATTGTTCTTGTCAAACACGAACTTCTCACACAGGAAACGACACCGTCTCACATGGAAACTGCCAATCTCTTCACAACGCTGGACCCAGATTGAGCACATCGCCATCAGTTGCCGCTGGAAAGGTCGATTCAAGACTGCCGTTCTTACTGGTCCACACCTGTGGATACGGATCACGCTTTGTTGCGAGCCAAATTCTCCCTACGCCTCACAAACTACCGCAAGAAAACCACCGGCAGCGGATATCCACGATACAGCGTAAGCGATTGCTGCAAATTGACCTTCGAAGCGGAACTCTCCAATCGCCTATCAGCTCAATCACCAGTCGAAGGACTCAATGAACACTGGAAACAAATCAAGAAAACTATGCACATGGATAAGAACAACGTCGGACCCTACCGCAAGCTAAAAACACCAACGATGGATATCATCGACCTCGGCTGCCCCGCTGGACGCCCGCAGAATCCTCCCTCCTGATGACGCACATGACACAGTGCGCAAATCCCTCAAACACCAGCTCATCAAGAGTCTGAGGAATGACCGCGAGAAGTGGTGGGTAGAAAGGTGTAGAGAGGTGGAGGAAGCTGCGGTTATCGGTAATAGTCGCAATCTTTTCCGTCTAAGTACTACTGGCCCTAGGAAAATAGGCGTCAGTGAGGTAATTAAGAAATCCGATGGCATACCGATTCACGGTCAGCCACGCCGTCTTGATCTTTGGGCTGAACATTTCGAGACTCAGTTCAACTGCCCCCCATCGACAACTGAACTATCACCCTCCACCTCGACTGGGTAAATACTCCCAGTTGATGCTAGTCCTCCATCTGAAATAGAGGTTTCCCGGGAAATAAGTTATCTCAAACGGCATAAGGCTTCCGGCCCTGACGGGCTGTCCCCATCAGCTTTTAAGGATGGAGACTAGGAGTTAGTCTCGGAGTTAACGAAACTCCTGGGTTCAGTGTGGGAGAGAGAACAGGTTCCAACTGAATGGTGTGAATCCGTCATCATACCGATTTACAAGAAGGGCGACAGATCCTCCTGTGAAAACCACAGAGGAATTAGTTGAAGCACAGCCCTACCCTCGTGCAGAGATAGCGATATCGATTTACTTCCGGGTGGCAGATTGTCTGATATAGAGTATGCAGCCGACATTGTGCTACTGAGTGACGATCCAGGTAAGTTGCAAGCTTTTCTGGATAGTTTGAGTGCTAGTGTATGCGTTTTGCACCTTTAAAGTGTAAAATGTTACTTCAAGACTGGGTTTGGTCCAGCACCCAGCCTCATCCTAACTGGGGAAGTAATAGAATAAGTGGATAGGTTTTGTTACTTGGGCAGCTACATCTCACCCGGTGGACGCATCACGGATGAAGTGTCAGTTCGCATACAGAAGGCTCGTCTGGCATTTGCCAACTTGATACATCTGTGGCGCCGTCGCGACATCCGGCTATCGGTTAAGGGTCGAGTGTATGCTGCAGCAGTTCGGCCAGTTCTGCTATATGGTGCAGAAACTTGGCCATTAAGAAAACAGGATGAACATAGACTGTCGGTGTTTGAACACCGCTGTCTACGCAGCATTGCACGAATCTGGTGGGGCAACCGGACCAGCAATGCTGAGGTTAGGCCCAGAGTTTTAGGTAAATGCTGTCGCCCACTGGAGCAAATGGTCGACCTCCATAGAATACGTTGGTTGGGACGTGTGTTACGCATGTCACCAGATAGGTTGCCACGGCGAGCGATGTTTGCCGAGGCAAGTAGTGAGTGGAAAAAAGTCAAGGCTGGCCAAGCTGAGATCTGGCATGAGGGTATGAAAACCCTGATCAGGAATCTGGATCACGTGGGTCCCGTTAGGCTCCCTGGCTGGGGAGCTGGGGATGATCATGGTTAGAGACACTGAGTGGTATGGCTGGGTGTCGTAAACAGTGGCGTTCGTGCATCTCCTCAATTTCTTTGTAACCTTAGACCACTGAACTTCTCCATTTTCTGTTTGACTCTACTTTCAACATTCCTTTCTTCTCCTATTCTTCATCCAAATGGGCAGCCAAAAGACAGCAACCAAAACCGGCGCACGAAAGTGCATGGTTAATGGTTGTAAAAACTGAACTGAAACTGAACGACGCATATTCGTACGCCGGTTTCGGTTAGTTTCTTTTGGCCACTCATTTTGTGGCGATTGGGATCAATTTCATCTTGCGTTGGTTTGCGCGGTCGTTGCGAGTTTCTTCCTTGAAAATTGGAACGTTTAAGGAATGGCTCTGGGATTGTAGTCTGCACTCTTGCGACCACATGCTACCCACCGAATCATTACTGGGTTGTACGAGATCATCGCTCCTCATCTTGAAAAGACAGTGTGCGTGTGTGTGTGTGGGAGCCCAACAGGTCCAACTGGTATTCCTTTCCTCAGGGCTTGGATGCAAGGTCATACTTCTTCTTCAGTAGGAGGTTGGCACGAATCCTCAACGGCATCTGGTTAGCCGTTCCAAATATTATGTGAATGAAAGCTGTCCTTCCATTCAGATCGCGTTAGTTTGTACGATTTATTGCAGGACAGATTTCCCCAGATCTCAATTTGTACCATGTCGTATTTCACAGAACGACGGTTAGACAAATACAATCAGACCCGACATACTGGTTTCAGATTTTATATACCAACACTAGTTCCCGGTCTCTCAGGTAGGCTAGATGTTTTGCAATTGAAAGAAAGAAACCTCGACTGTGTAAGAAGTGCGCAGAGAACTGCCTGTCACACTGTCACTGGTAACAGTCGGTCTTGTATTTCTATGTCCCACTTAAACCAACAGACGTTGTAAACCGGTGTTCCCCGCTGTATTGTTCAATTGGAGATGCATTAAAATTCACTTTGGCATAAATTATGAAACCTAGCGCCGTTGTTCCGTCTCTATTCAAACTTGATGAAAGCACGATGACGCTCTTGATACAGGCAGCTGGTTTGTGCAGTTGAGGTTAGGTTAATTTTCTGGACGGAATGCATACACCAGTAAGAGTTGTTCTATTCTTATCGGGCGATGAGGACAATATGAAGAGATACCAACACTTGCAGGATAACTGTTGTATGAAATATCTGGAGCGTTTGCAAATATACTATCCAAGGCACGGAATCTCTATATTCCCGTCCTGTGTTACTGTTCTGCGTGCATTCATGGTGGATTGAGGAGCTAGGGCAAGACCCATGGTTATCATTGTCATCCGGGGCCTTGAGATACCTAGACTCGCCAGGTAGTTTTCGTTAAATAAAAGCCACTCCTTTTGTTTTGACCTCTTTGGTTTCATGTGGTGATTGTTTTGTAAACCGTTGTCCATCAATAACGTGCCCGAGGGTATTCGTATAAAACAGTGAAAAAGTTGTGACTAATAATAAGCGTCGTTCTGTTCATTTTTGTATTTTCTTCAATTCCAAATGCTAATCTTTTCCTAATTCCATGTTTATTTTCAGCGCTNCGCCGGAGCCATTCTTTATGGACCTTATGTCTTTATTGTATACTATCTTAATGCTAATTTCAATGGTACCATTTTGTATTGTTGTTGTTGTTAAAAATTTTCCGCACACTACAGTCAATAAAAAATACTCCATTTGCCAAATCCTGTGGTAATTTCGAACCTAGCATTAGATTGGTCGAATTCCCTGTCGTTCACAAAACCGAACACCGTGAGACTAAGGTCTGTCGCCACTAAACACAGATCACTCCATGTTTAGGTTCAAGTTCTACGTATCATGATCAAAATGGGTCCTCTGTAATCAGTTCTGTCCTGTGTTGTATCCCATTATCCCGATTTCCCCTAGGCCCTGGTTTGACTTGCTTTTCACTCCTGTCATCCACAAGCTCTGCAAATGTCAACTGCTAGCTACATTTACTCAGGTTCTAAATTCCGACTCTTAAAGTTACCCATCGGTTTACTTTGGCTCCATACGTTTTAAGCACCATTGATATACTTTGAAGCGAACTGCGGTCACTTCCACGCTCAAAAAGTAGTAGTTGAATGCATGCAATGCTCAGGGGTGGGGGAGGACATTTTGAGGATTGGAAAAAGAAGATAAGCCGCTATGACCACCGCACAGAGAGTACGCAGTATCGACTGTAATGCTCAGCACTAGCTTCGGTTGGAAACCTTCACAAACTGACTGTTTATTGTAATGGAGGGATGGATGATGAATTCGTCATGTAAATGAGGCGTGAGCTGAAAATCTGGGAAGCATTGGACTATCCAATCCTTCATTCTTCTCATACAACAAATAGTCAGGTTGTAAAAGTTTCCAACCGAGTCATAACCCTAAAGGCTAGTGCTGAGGTGCGCGAAGTTCGTTGCCCACAACAAGCTCGCAAAGATAGATTGTGCTATATTGTGTATACTCTAAATTTCATTTTCCTCGGTTGATATTTTCGCACTCTCGGCAAATCTTCATCAGTCTAGTTTCCGATAAAGAAGCGGCCTGGAGTCTTATTCCAGCACACATTGTTTTACGCTCATCCCCTTTATGCCTGCTTGTGTTACTGACATTTTCATCCATGGATACAGTCGAGCGTTCTGTGTATTACGTTTCGGATTTGAATTCATACGAACTCCGCTGTTTCGTCTCTGGATCACTTATCAATAAACAAACCAAATATAGTTATCCATCTTCTGTGGTCAATATATCACAGTTTATATAGCTCGAAGGAAGGGCGAAAATGGTATTTTAAAAAATGATAAATTAACAAACTTGATAGATTATAGTTAACGTCTTCTGTTTAGTGTTTAGTCCGGATTTAACGAATATTCGGAGGGGCAGTTCGAGGGCCAGGGAAGACACAATGACTTCGCAGATTGTTTTTGCACACAAGGGTAGATGGTGAGTGCGCCTTCCCTTGTGTTTCCGCTGTAGCCAGGGTACGATGTTTAATCCGCTTAGATTTTTGTTCGTAAACCTGATAGAGGGGGCGAAACGTCATGGTCAAGTGTCCTGACTCAACAAGGTATGAACAGGTTGCGCTCGTGATTGACCTTGTCACCCCAGTGTGCAACAAAGCCGGGTGGTGCTCACGAACTCTGAGTCAAGCATCTGCTGGTGCGACCGATGTACGTTGTTCCACAGGAACAAGCGAAGGAGTAAACATAAACTGAGATCGCAGAAGCAGGAACTTTATCTTTGAGCTACAGCCTGAGAGCCGGTCTGGATGCGAATGTGACACGCAAGTTCGCTGCACGGAAAGTTTGATTACTGTTGTCAACGTTCGAGTACGTATCTCCGTCACAAGGTCACCCGTGAATGATAGTTTTATGTACTCTGGTTTCTTTTCTTCTCCATCAGTTTTTTGTATGCATTTTCTCCGCCCTCCGAGTTATATAAATCGTGATTTATTAACCAGAAAGAACGAATCACTGAAAACAAGTCTCGTTTGCTACCTTGTGTTCTATTCAAAAGATGGTGCATATGATTGATTTCCTCGATGATTCGTGTCTTGCTGCAACAATACACTAGTCCAGTGTCCTTGATTTCATGTGCAATACAACAGAAACATCTTAAATCCATGTAACCCTAGCACGCCGGTGTCGGCTGTTCTCGGCTCCTAGCGCGAGCATTTGCGTTCGCGAGTCCCATCGGGGACATTTAGCTCATACGCACTGCTAGTGTAAACCATAAAGGTCAGAGGTAGTTGTTCGGGGCACTTAGATAGCATCTACACATGATTTTCTATTTATATTCTCATTTTATATTGCATTTAACAAATACAATGTGCTGAATTTGAGTAATTGTTTTCGAACTCGATGTGGGCACTCATTTACGAAGGCCATATAAATACAATGTAATATTCACAGACCGCAATGGTCCGAACCATCTTCACTCTTCTACACCACCAAACCACTTAACTAATGTAACAGAATGTGTTCTTGAGCATTTGTAACAATCAACTTGTTATAAAATCTTCACAGTATTATCGTAATGTAATGGGAATTACGAACATTGGATCACACGCGAGCGAAACTGCAGAGGCTGTTGTATTTGTAATAGAGAAGTTTCTAATCATGAACTTTTTCTGTTGTCAACAAAATATTGAGCTCCCTACTCCACCGGTTCTTGAATATCTTGATGGATGTTCCAAACAGATGCGGATGAATTTAGTCTGACTTGGTGTTAACTCTCTTTCTCTCGGCCACCACAGCGCCGTTCTATTGTGATCAGTAAAAGTGGGATCTTCGCGGGCTGGCTGTTTACAGTACAGGAGTTTTACACTACAAAAATAGTTTGTCCCGGTGCCCAGGGCAGTGTAATTGTAGAATTTCGCCAATCATGATGGTTTCAGAAATGTCGTACAGTAGGAATTAGGACAATCCCTAAATTGTTCACGCTCACATCATACCCATATGGCAAATCTGTAAAAGACTAGCTCTCCGAAAGCAGAAGTACTTCATTTAACGTTTGGAAACGATTACGAGCACTGCAACCGTGGAATACGTGCAAACAACAAAGCCGATACACTGCCGGGTATTTTAAAACACCCCTTTTTGGGAGATATTGCATAGTGTAGGAAGTAATCAGCCATTAATACGAAACGGCTGCATGGTGAAATATGTCACATTCGAGTGTATCAGTTACCTGAATCGAACTCAACGACTGATCTCAGAATGTGCTGGAAATGAAAATCTGACTAAATGGTGCCTACTGTGATTAACATTGAGGCATATTTATCTAACTAGGAACTAGGCAGATTGTCCTCGGAATTCCAGCCAAGCGATGATGGCCGTAATCCCATCATTTCATGGATCAGAGGAGGAGCACCAAATGTGGATCAAAATCTAGGGACCGTTAATGAATTGACCATCAAACATGTGATAAAATTCTGCATATCATCGACTGGCATAATAAGGTCTATCAGATGAATCTATCCTGCTACGGAATTTCCGAAGGACTGTGTTCTAGAAATGGCAAATGTTCCGATATTACTGAGCTAACCTGACAATATTGACAGATAGTTTTCCTAAAGATTAGGTGTCCTCCACTCGTGTCGATTTTAACTAGAAGAAAATGAGACTGTCGACTGAGCTGCTTTGCATTAACCGGGACACATCTCAGCTCCTTGGAAAGAGGTGTGTGTGTGAATAAATTGACCATTCCGACGTGGATTTTTGAACGCCAATAAAAATTCAAGCAATCAGTCGCCCCCTATTTACGGGCTGCAGAAAGTCCTGTTGACAAGATTTTGCTCTGGGAAGTGTTCGAAATAGCCTAAGTCACCCAGTGGCTAGATGGAACTATTAGAAAAGATTCAGTTGAACGTGACTTGTTGCTTCCAAATTCAAAGGAGCTGTACACATTACATGTTGACTGATTGATTCATCCGGTCTCACAATCCCCGAATCCACATATTAAAATCCATAGAAAGAATTCCCGGATGGTTGGAAAAACTCAACCTACAAATCCTCATACTGAACACGAAGATCCCGGAAACTATGACGATCGGTTTACTGAACACTGTCAGAGTTTTCGGGGAAGCGCAAGCGAAGTTTTAAATGTTGAACTGATTTCGTCTTTGTGGTTAATGCAAATGCTCCTTCTCTGATCTGATGGCTAGGATTTACTGTACCGCTGCAATGCCGGAGTAATGAGAACGTTCGACCTTGCTTCAAACGAGTCTTGATTTAACTCAGGATTTCACTATGGAATAGCAGCAGCATTGGAAGGAACTAGACCTTGCGGTCAATAGCTGTTGGTAACATCAACACACTTGAACGAATAATAGAGCTGATTGGAGTGCGGAACAGCGGTTTGCTGAAAATTCTAGAAGACTGGTAACCATTGTGTACTGCGAAACGGTACGTACGCATGAACCAGAATGAGTACGATAATAATCTCAGGTAGGATTTCGTTGCAGTCCGACCGATACGTGAAATTCCAGTAGTCACAGGACCGACCGCCGTTTGTGTTGCATATCAGTCATGAATTTGCAACCACGGACGACAAATTAATCTTGTTTGTTCTGATACTAGGTCAAATTCGCTGTGGAATTTGGCGCATGACTGTTACAACTGTTATCCTCGCAGACAGGTTACTTGATTGTGCTTTGCTAAAATCAAAGGTTATGCGGGAGATTGAGGAACCGCACTCAGAGGTCGATAGAATGGGACCATTTCACAATGAATGCATGGTACGCCAAAAAACCGAAGAGCTTTTAAAAATTCTCTGGATGTGCACGCAAAACATCGAGTTCAGTAACTCAGTGGTCGGACAAGAGATTCACTGGAGACCCAACGAAAAACTGCACATGAAACAAACTGGAATATTGCGCAAGGTGAATAGGTTCTTAAATGATTAACTGACCAGAAATATGCCGAATTTGAGCACTGGAAAAAATGACAAATATATCAAAGGAAGATGCATGTAGTGGGCTGAATTTAGGGATTCCAGCAACGAAGCTGGTCTATGACCGAAATTCCCAGTTGATTAAGCGTGGTTTGTTCGCAACCTCTCCTGTATAATTCACTGAACATCTCTCGCTTGTCCAATAGTATCAAAGAATTAAGGATAGATGTGATGTTATAAAATCTATACTCTATACTGAAAGCAAAGACACAAAAGGTGCTAGAATATTTTAAAGGTAGATCCATTGGGTTTACTCATTAGTATAGTAGGTCTGGAAGGCTTAATAGAGTTTACTAAACGAGAAACCCAAGGAAGAGCTGAAAAGAATTGGAGAGCAGGAGAAAAAAATATATTCATTTTTAGGTCAAACAAAGGATAAGGGTCTTGATAACAAATAAACCCGACTACGCCAAGGAGATGAACAGGACTTTGGGCGAATGCTCAAAATTTGGGGGGAAAAGAGTTCAAAGAAGGCAGCGAAAGAGCAACACACTGTACCACGGATCCAAATTACCTGTCTCCAAGAATCATTTGATTAACAGGTATATCTAGCCCGCCAACCTATAATGTACCAAAAGTGCTCATTGTCTCATCGAGGTCTTTTGAAACGCCAGTGCATTTTTGATTATCAGGTTGTCTCTGTTTGCCTTGTTTATGTTAGATTTGGTTCGAATAAGTCATGCTGATTACAGGTACGGATTTGCATTAAATTTCACAGGCTAAGGAGAACGTTGAAGAAGTATAGATTGTCATTTTGGATGTAACGTCATTGTTAAAAACATCGCTTTTGAAAACAACTACATACTTGTGACTGTTCAAAGGAAATGGGATAAATCCTAGTATTTCAAAGGATAAGCTGCATGAGCTATTATTACGGATAAAAAGAAGAATTTAATGTCAAACTGATAAAGTTGCTTTGGGATTCTCCCTTGTATTGGTTGCCAAATTTAAAAATGAGAATATGCACGGGACAATAGAAAATCCACTATACTACTGGCGGTATGTGGATGATATCGATATCTTGATCAACAGTAAAGACCATAGGCACGCTAGTGAATGCCATCAAATGTCCTAATTCATTAGATTTGTCCAACTTGTTATTGGGAAATGTGAGCACACAAGATATTTGAGGCGTGTGATAGCCCGTTCAATTTATCTTCAACCAAGACGGATCGGGAAATGTTCTTAGCTAGCCAGTCCTCTCCGTTTCCGAAGCCCAAGAGGAATTTGGCGCAGATCCTGATTTAAGAACCTAAAAATATAAAGCAAATAGTTTCTAGCAGTGGACGTCCGAAGTGATTCATTCTGGAACACCTAAAAGAACAGCTTTTGCGACCACCGCTTACCACATTTTCAGAGAGGAATGAACAATTCTTCCTGTTGAAGGAGATCATAAATGCGAACAATTTAATTAACACTTTGAAACGACCATCCGTCATACGTGTTTTGCTGTAACACTGCACGGAAAGTTTACATCCGCCCGAATATTAAAGATAAATCGCCTATTCTGTCCTCATCTGTGATAACTTACAATTTTCTTCGATCAGTTTTGTCACGTTCTGTGGGGAGAAGGACGCAGAAATTATAGGAAAGAAGCAAGGAGCAAAAGCCAGTCTGAATGAGCTGGTTGCACATCTTCCTGGTACCGGTCATCAGGCTAAGTTGTGCGGTTTTTTAAGTGATCTGCAAAGCGTCGAGAAAACCGTCGAAGCTTTTTCTTAGCTTCACGTTGTAACGGCAGAGGCGATGACCATTATCTCAGTCAGCTCACCCGTTGGTTCTTAAAGTCGATTTATCCAGATACTTCACTTAACCTGGTCTCAACCGGACGTGGCCGAACCTAACAGCAATGACCTTTGGTAAGACCCAGTGGCGCCGATCGAACATGGAGCGCACCATCCGGGTCATCGACTTAAAGCACTCACTAAAGAACACAACAAAAAATATCACCCGTTATTCTCCCAACCAATTGATATCGAGTTGGATTGAGCGGACGAACTAGGGATTGCGCGCGAAGAAAATTCCACAGGGTGCTCACTACCATTTCATAACCATTATACTAACTTGGCATATATATGGATAAAGCTCGGATATGCGGTTATCGAAAACAAGTTTGGTTCCCTATCGTGTTTTCTTTAATTTACCTCGAGTCTTGTGGAAAGTAATCGTGAAGATGGTGGTGATGGCCTCGTTGGTCGTTTGTCCAAAAATCACCACCACTGTTGGTGAGTTCTACGAGCTGGAAGTGTAGTTCGCAGACGTTTCGTAGCCAAGCTAGACAATATCCTCAGTTCGACTTCAGGGAACACCACCACTCCCTAACTTTCCCCATTAATAGGTCGCTTTTTTCCTACTGAGATTAAGTTGTACTGCGAAGTTTTTAACAGAAGGAATAAAATTAGTGGCTCATGTGGGCTTCAGCTCATAGTTAACCGCGAAACGCGTTAAATTTTTTTTTCACTTTTGGTCTTTGTTCTTTTCTTCAACTGCGTCGCTCAAACTAGTCCACGGTACTTTTTGTGAGTTCATCTTCAAACGGGCGATAGGTATTGCCTATCCCCGCCAAATGACTTTGTTTATTTATCTGTCAGTGTATTCTGTGAATACTTGTAAAAAAGTATCCAATAAGTCATTCAAAACATTGCAAAATACATAAAAAATGGTTGTGAACATACGAAGCACGCTCCAGCACGGAACATGAATATGAGCTAATACGGGAAATCAGGTGTACATATAAGGCACATGATTAGTATCACTTTACGTCGTGGACAAGGGCATTATATGTCCACCGATTGGCCAAACACACGAAGTGATTCTAGACTGTAATGTTCTGGATCGATCGTACTGCGCGACCCTCGTCTTTGGTTGATTCGTCCGCTGTATGATCCCGTTAAAGTTGGGGGTGGTGGTGGGGGCGGATGAACGCGTCGCGTGGACTTGACACCGGTTACACCCGGCAGGGGAACACCAACAACATCACAACTTTCACTTTCGTACGTCTGTTGATTGATCAAAAAATCTCCACGTTCCATTGGACGAGGATGCGAACCGGATCTAGCTACTGATGGGCATAAGGGCGAGGCTGCGCTGTGTGTGGTAAATGCATCGGCGAAGGCAGTCTGAAATGCGGAGCCCGGTGCAGCACCCGGTGGGGCGAGACGAACACTGTGCCGGAACTGATCCGGACGTGGACGTCGGCAAAGCAACACAAGCATGACGACCAGTAGGGCGAGGATTAGAAACAGTAACAGACCGAGAACAAGTGTCGCCAGTTGGGCGTCAAATAACGGAAAGTAGTAGATCGGAGGAAAAGCTAAAAAGCGGAACAAATTGAAATAGGGTGTGGCCAGAGTCGTCAACCCAAACCAGTTATGTACTAGTTGCAAACCAATGTGCGACGAAATACACTTAAGAAAAAAATAAAAAATCATCGTCAAGATCGCAATAAACATAACTGAGATAGACGACACAATTTAATTTTTATAAAAATACCAAAGCCTCAAGCAAACGGGACTCAAGACAAATGACCCCACGAAATTGTTCATTCGTTGTACCCATCAGCATTTTCAAACAAAATTATCGCAGACCATTTCAAATTAGATTTGAAAGACACTGGACCCAACTGTAGTCTATCTTCCGGTAGTTGTTCACTCTGTGAACTCGGCGCTTCACTGAAGACGACAAGTCTTAGGTGACCGATTCAATCAACTCCCAACGATGACACCTTGTGGCATAGTTTATCTTACAATCAGGAAAGTGACTAGTCTACTTGAGCACCAGTGAGTCACATACAGCACTGGTCAGAGTTGAATTTATCAGCTAGGACAGAAGGTCATACAAATAGCAATCTGGAAGAATAATATAAGATGTACGTGGAAATTGCTAACAAAGTAACTCGGAGTTCCTTATCAGGATTTAGACCTCAAGTTTGATTTGAAAAATTCACATTTGTCTGTATTAAACGCGCGCGCAAAACCTGTGTCAGGTTGCTTGCGTTGTGAGAATCTCTAATTCAACATTTTATTCCTCTTATGAAAATAAACCAAATTGTTGATTCGGGATAGTATTATGAATTGCATCACGGTGAGAACTGGCATGTATTCGACCACTGAATTCAAACCTTCCCTTCTCTAATAAACCCCGTTTTGTGAAACACCGTATGAAAAATACTGTGTGCTGGAACGTTTCGTATAGTAAAGGGATCAAGGAACTGAAAAGCTGGAACGCACTGGATAACTACGTCGACCTGGTTGAGGTGTATTAATCGTGCGTAGTTATCAATTCAAACGACGATTGACCTCGAGGCCTTACATTGGTAGTCAGTAGGCGTTCAGTTTGTTTAAGTTTGTACAACCATTAACCATGCACAATCGTGCGCCGGTTTTGGTTGCTGTCTTTTGGCTGCTCATTTGGATGAAGAATAGGAGAAGAAGAGGAAAGTTGAAAGTGGAGTCGAAAGGAAAATGGAGAAGTTCCGTGGACTAAGGTTGGGAAGAAATTGAGGAGATGCACTGTTGAAAGTAGAGTCAAACAGAAAATGGAGAAGTTCAGTGGTCTAAGGTTGCAATGAAATTGGGAAGATGCACGAACGCCACTATTTATGACTCCCAGCCAAATCACTCAGTGTCTGTAGCCATTGATTACAGTAGTCCCGGGGTCTCCAGCCAGCGAGCCTAACAGAACCTATGTGACCCAGTCCCCTGGTCAGGGTTTTCATACCCTCGTGCCAGGTCTTAGCTTGGCCACTACCTATCAGATGGGTGACTAAACTTTTTCACTTTGTCTGTGCACGATATAACACAAATTTGCTGGCTTGTTGAGATCATATCTGATAAAAGCATCATACTGCTAACAGGGTATTGGATTTCGAATAGCAAACCTCGGCTCCAACGCTCGATTCTTCATCCACGTATATGGAACAAGCTGTACCCTTATCAAAAGTGAAAGATTGGGGTGAAAGACCGGTTTCAACAAGGCCAAGAAGCGGTAATCCACTTTTGTTTCCGCTGGCAAGTGCTACCTTGCCTCACTCCCACACAATTACACACAGGATCGTGTGTGGTCCTGTGAACTATTTCTCTCAGAACGGTACGAGGGGTAGAGAACATGTTCTACTTGAAACACGGTTTCACCAGGAATAAACTCTGTGAACAGGGACGAACTTCGATGGGAATGTTTCAAAATAGGAAGTGCAACTAAACCTGAAAACCCGGATGGGTTAATGGTGAGTGCAGAAACGGATGGTGCAGATGTGAGTCCAAAAAGAACAATGTTCTTTTCGTTCGACAGACCTTACTAAAGAACAGAGATGTACAAATGTATGGGTTCACTTACGCGAAAGCGGTTCGGCCAATTTTAGGAAACGTTCACGCCAGAATGCCATCCTTTCGGATCGAAAATGAAACTTTGGCGTACTGTTTAACGATATGAACAAATACGCTTCCCATGGATGCTTGAAAGATGGCCATGTGACATTTTTGATCGGAGTTGGAGTAGGGTTACTTTGTGGAATAGGAAAAGAGAACAAGCGTATACGAGTCCTGGTTTTATGGTTTTCAAGCAGAGATGGGCTTGCAAAAATTACACGGAATTATTTATAATTTCATCGAAAAGTTTTTCTTACATTTTACCACACTAATTTTACGCACAAGCCGTCGGTTTTCATGTCTTTTTGTGTGATGTACAAGGAACATACTTGACAGCTTTATCTAATCACAATTGATTGGGGCTCATCATCATTGAGTATTAGTTTTTTGTTCCCGTCTGAACTGTGATCCTTCGCATTGCAGTTCAAAACTCTTACTCCTAAATTAGATGACACACGGTTGAAACATTGAGTGTGTAGTGGCTTGAGACCGACAGTGTAACATGCTTGTCACCACCTTTGTCAGCCTGTTCCGCATGTATGCTTTCGCAAGGTTGCAGGCATTGACGGCTTGGAGAATTCGCTCGTGCATTCTTCTCCTTTGTAGCATAGATTCAGCCAGGATATCCTGAGACTGCTTCTTCTTTAGCTAGGTCTTTCATCTTTGTTTAAGTCACTGCCACCTCCGGTGAAGTAACTTTCACTTTTGACGGTGCGTGAGTTCAGTGCCACACCTCTCGCTAAGCACTTTTCGCTTTCAGACACTCTCAAGCATAATCAGGCTAAAACTCCGGTGCTTTCAGGGAACAATATACTTTCCCTCGACTAACCGGTTGTTCTTACTGATCCATATAGGGTGAGCGAGAAACACGGGAGAATTAGAGATCGGATCGTTGTCGCAGGTCGCGTAATTGCATCCGCCTATCTCTAAAAGTGCATGGCTACACTGAGTAGATGGTCAGTTTGACCGTAGATGCAAGTTCTGATACAACGAGCTGTGTATTGTGCTGTCCTGTCCAAACTGAGTCACATAAAAAACACAAGGTAGTTTTATGAGTCCCAGTAAAGACGAAACAGGTTTTCAGTGTGTACTTCATTGGCCGTCAGAAACACATTCGAAATCTCATTGCATTTGAAATGCATCATTAGGTGAGTTATCAACGATTCCTCCACATATGATTAGACCTGCAAGTCATCCTGGAGTTTTCCTACCAAGCCAAAGGAAACGACACTGCCCTGCATGAAAACGCCTTACGCATCCTCAGAGATGGATTAAAATCAATTAAATTGAAATCAGATACCACTGGTGAGGATTCATTCAAGACTGCCGTTTTCAGTAGTCAACATCCGTAGATCCAGACTCGATTTTGTTTACTCCTGTAAAACACTCACTGGAAACAGGTTCTCACAATACAGTGCAAGCGGCAGCTGCAAACAGGCTTTTAATACGGAGCTTTTACATCATTTCTCAATTCAGCCACCTGCTGAACGACTCAATGGACACTGGAAGCTAAACAAGGAGGCTATTAAACTATCGAGTTAAACAATGATGAATTAGTGTGCACGATCTGAGCACAAAGGGTGGAGTTCCTCGGCCTCTGCTATTTTGCCGGACGTTTGCACAAGTTATTCTTTCGGACACCAAATTCGACATCACACAAATTCCTTAGATGTTGACTTCTCAAAGGCAGGAGAAATAACAACTAGAAGTGGTGGGTAGCTGAACGCAGCGAGATGGCGAAAAGCGTGAATATGGGTAGCATTCAAAATCTTTCCCGCAAAATCAGGAGTGGAAGCCCAAGGAAATTAGAGGTGTGGTAATTCGAGAGACTGACGACACACTGATTCACATTGAGCAAAGCCGTCTGAAACGATGGGTAGAACATTTTGAGGCTCAGTTCAACTGGTGCCCATCACAATTAGAACTCTTAACTTTGCTTCAACCAGGCAGTTAACGCGGGTTGCTATCAGTCCTGTAAATGAAATAGAGGTCTCGCTGCAATAAGTTACCTACGAAGGTACAAGGCCTTTGCTCTCGATCGATTGTCTCATCGGTATTTAAGGATGGAGGTTCAGTCTTAGTCTCGGAGTTGAAGAAACTCCCGTTTTTTCAAACGAGGAAGTGAACAAACAGGAGTAGTGTGAATCGGTTACCTTGTCGACTAACTAGAAAGGCAACCGGTCCTCTTGTAAATACTGTAGATGAACTTTTCGGCTAACATTGTTCCTAAGGTTCTTGTTGACATTATAATCCATCAGTTGTCCACCACAGATGTACATGTGTACGCGTTAGAACCGGGCTCTATTATAGACCCGATCAAAGATGAATTGACCATATTTTCACTCTTTGCTGAATTATGAAACAGATATTCCTCTCGAAGACCCAGTATTTCTGCTTTCCGTGATCGACAATCGGGCCCCCAAATTAGTTGAACTCTCTGAACTCTGGCGCTTCTCTGTGAACGATAAAGCAGAAACGTTTATTTTAACAATATGCTTTCCTTATGCCAATAACCAGAGCCGGGATCGAGCTTACGGTTCTTTTTCACCTGAGTACATCACAGGAAGCGGTGTCCCTCAAGTTAAACCTCTCTCTTTATTTTCTAATAAACTATTGCATGTACATTATTCTGAAAACAGCCTTTCCCTAATCCAAGGATAGTGATATCGATACGCATCTAAGTGGCAAGTTATTTGTTCGGGAGTATGCAGATGACATCGCACTGCTGAGCTGAGACTGGGGTAAGTAAAAAACTTTTCTGAATGGTTTGGATGTTGGTCTGGCTATGTTCGACATACGGTTTGCACCTCAAAAGCGAAAAACATTCTCACATGACAGGATTGGTCCGTCACTCAGCCTCCTTCTAACTGGGAAAGCAACAGGGCAAGTAGATGAATTTTATTACCTAGGTGCAGTTAGCGTTTGCCAAAATGAGACAGTTCTGGAACCCCTACGATATTCGATAGTCCGTGAATATTCGAGTGTATGTGAAAGCATCTCTATCAGTGTTGCTATACGATACAGATACTTGATCGTTACGGAAACAGGATAAAGATAGATTGGCGCCGTTTACGTCGCGTCGCAAGACTTCTTTTGGGGGAAACCGAACAATCAATGCTGAGGTTCAGCGCAGAGTCTATGGATATCGTTCACAGGAGCAGGTGTTCAACCTACATGAATAACGGTGACTGTAGCATGTGTTACACATATTAACGAATGGATTACCTTGATCTGGGATGTTTTTCAAGGTAGAAAGTGATCGGAAGAAAGTTAAAGGTGATCAAACTAAGACCAGGAATGGCGTATAAAAACTCTCATCAAAGGACTTAATCAGTTGGACCACGTTAGGCGGCCCAGATGGGAACCTCGAGATGAGTGCAATCAATGGTTATAGAGACACTGAGTAGTATGATTTAGTGTCACCAACAGCGAAACCGGTGTATTAACTCAATTTCTTCGCTATCAAAGCCAACTGGAATTATATAACTCCACTTCGAAGTTGTTCCCAGCTTTCTACTCCTTCCTTCAACTCGTTCATCTAAACGGGCAATTAAAAGGCAGCAACCAAAACCACTGAAACTTAAACTCCAAGGTTATTGGTTGTATAAACTGACATTGAAAAACGTCTCTAATCTTACGACAGAGCCGTTTATTTCACTAACACCGAGCTCGATCTAAATCTTTTGCATCAGGTATGTACGAGTAATTCACGCCCACCAGTAAAGGTAAATGACATTCATCGAACCACGATCGTTTTATTTTCTCTCTCTATCTCACTGACTTTATTGAGCAAAAAAATTAGATAACACTCAATAAATTTATTTGTATGAATTGGATCGTTGGCTATGTCGTATTGGCCTTAGATCCGAGCCTGCCAACTACGAACTTGGCTTGAGGAATGAGTAAGTGGGTTTTGTGATCATATATCATATTATATATATAAATTTTGTTATATATCATTCTCAACGGGGGTTGCGTTTTTGCTCAGTGCTCAAAGTTGAACGGGTAAAGCGAACTACTAATTGCACAACACAATCGAGAGGAAACATGTATCGTCCCAATTAACTGCTGACTGTTTCAATGCTAATTTTCGTATTAACGCACCCATATTTTGCGAAATTCGTCCAGGCTTCCATCATAAATTCGCTCACATTTGTGTCGTGCGGATAGGCATAGGTTCGTTTTGCGTACCCGGAAAAATTCGAACCCGTGTAGTAACGCTTCCAAAATTCACTGTCCAGAAATGGTAAGCCCAACAAGAATGGCTGTTCGGCTCCGTGATAGACGCCTGAAAAAATTGCATAATTCGCTCAATCCGTGTTGTAGTGAGACAGTGGTAAAGTGATCACAAAATGATAACAGTAGAGGAATTCGATCATCAATGAGAGATACATTTTTTTACCTAGAGCAACTTTACAAAAGGTTCCCCGCTGTTTGTTCAGGCCTCTGATAAATATGGACCGGAGTATATTGGAAATGTTACTTCTTAGGGTCCGGGTGGTGACTAAACTTTTCTTTATGTGTTTTGAGGCAAAGAAAAGTTTCATATTGAATGGAAGGATCAAATTTTGAAGCAACACAGTTTACAGCTTTTGCTACACCGGTAGCTCGTTCAGACTAATCATAGTTGACTATTTTAGAAAACACAATTAGGAAAACTCTGTCACATGATTTACTCAGCTTGCCAGGGTTAGTAGATCGATGGGGCGATTCCATATCCGTAATTATCAATATCCT
>UZAN01042121.1:27292-51247 GCA_900618425.1 Echinostoma caproni
TTCCGCCGTTGCCCGAAAACGATACACATTCTCACTGTTGAGGAAGTTCCCGATTGTACGTCGTACCACAGCATCCGTAAAGTTGCTGATTTTGTAACGTCGTTTTTCCCACCCTGTGATAAAGCCAGTCAGAAAATAGGAAGAGAGGAGAGTGCAGTTAGTTTCATGATACTAGCGAGGTGTGACACAGATGCCTAAGCTTTCACTATAGAATCCATAATCGAATCACTGTTCATCTTTGACAGAAACAAACGAGGTAACAAGTCAGATCAAATGAGACTGCATATTCATAGTTTTAAATTAACCGCGAGCTATGAACATTGCTCCCCCAACTGCGAGAAGACATGAGTGGACAAAATATTTCGTTCATAAATCCGTAAAGTCTGTTTGGCTTGTAACAAATTCGCAAAATAAGAATGGGGAATCACATTTTCATTCACAGTCACATATGTGTGACGGGGATGGGGTCGGGTAGTGGCACTGATTGCGACTGATCGTTCTTCAGGTTGCACCTGAAAGCACAATCCGCAATTCTAATTCGGAATGGGTCGGTGTGTTTACACTGCTGACGATGCTCGAAACTTGAGCCCAGTGTTTCGCGAGTGTACAGCTGACTGAATGAACCAAGGGTTGTGTGAAACGATAAAGCATGAACAGTGACCGGCCCAGTAAAACATAATCCCATGGAACCAGTTTTACAATCAGTTGCACCCGGAAATAAAATAGCTACAACTCGTTTTGATTCCGTTTTGGTTTGAACAAAACGTTCACCAGCTGAGTTCAACTAGAATGACCGTTTCATTAGTTCTTCCGAGGAAATACATTCAAGTAGTGTAAGTTCCAGAGTTAATATCCCACATATTTCTGATGATACACAAAGAGAAACAAAAATCAGTTGCCTAGAATTACAACCTATTGTCAATTAGCGTAAATAAACGGCTTAAATTTGCGCCATGGAAATGGATATTCAGCTGCTGCATAATCATTCTTCTGTAGTCAAAAAACAGAAGATGGAGACAAGAAGCATGATGAAACACTGTATACATAAAAGATTAAGAAAAGTTCGATCAAGGATTTTCAATTAGGAAGTTTACGTTAGTAGAAAACAGTGCAAAACACATTATTGCAGAAAACAAGCATGTTGTATGGCATGCCGCTATAGATTTATACTTGGAGCGAATGGTAGATGTACAGATACATTTACTAAGATGAGAGTAAAGAGGATGAGATGGGTCTAGCAGTATCCTAGCAGAAAGTTGCCGTCAAAAATTAAAGTTCTGTGAAATTAAAAACTGCAGTGTGTTTGTGTGTATTGTGTACGTGTAAAAGTTTTGCAAGCACTATAGCTCACACTTCAGTAAAAAAAAAATTCATACACGCCAACCGTCACAAAGTACATAATCAACGGGGAAAGGTTTTTTACCAGATATGGGATATTTCTTAATCCAAGATTAAGACAAAGTCCACTTACTGCCGTCTCGTCGTTTGTGAGTAAACAAGTAAGATACGGCATAGGTAAATAGCGGTAAGCGCTGATTATAAATGAAATTTGGTGAAACTGGAAGGGTGTAGAATGATGGGAACGACTTGTCAGTTCTGCGTGCAATGGGTAGTCAGGATCTGTGAAGATCCTCTCCGCAAATTTCACACAGGAAGTTATGTGATATTCTGAAAACTTCACAGCTAACTCATTCACAGGAATAGAAGAGAAGCGGATAATAATAATTAGACCGTGGCGTAAGACTCTGAAATCCTGTTTGAGTAAGCAAAGAAAAATAACTGGGAAAAACATACTGATAAACTAATGTAGAAATAACTGACTGGGATGCACGAAACTGCCTGAGCTTTCGTATGTGAAATGTTAGGCGCGGAAGTTTACCAATGCAGCTGTGGATGTGGGTTGATCAATGAAGATTGCTATCTATAGTTACACCAAGATATTTGACAGAGTTCAGCCTCGATAAAGGATTATTATTAATCACTGTATAATCCATCGGATATGGGGAGTGAGCAAAACACTCAACACATTTACTGGGGTTCAGGGTTAGCTCCGATCAGGAGGAGAATGACTGAATTTGATCAAGATTGTCGGTGAAGATCAGAGTAAGAAGAAATGTGTGGGTACAGCACGATGTCATCTGCACATTTCAAAATATGTGCTGAAGAAACACAAGGAATATCACAACTATAAGTTGTAAATAAGCTTGAGAATCGCACAGCTCCTTGAAGAACTTGACTAATGGTTTATATGAAGCCTTCCCTAATCTCGTGGTTTGTACTCTATCGGTAAAATAGTTGGATAACCAAGCTAACAACTGCTGGGGGTATTCAAACGATTCCAGTTTTTGTAACAACTTAGATCGAGGAATAGAATCAAATGCAGAAGAGTAGTCCAGAAAAAACGCCGAATAGACTTAACAGATTTTGAATAAAGAAGCCAAAAACAGGTTTGCACAATGTATCCTGGATCATTTCGCTGCATCTGTACACGTGCATACTGCAAACTTAACAGAGTTGTTCAAAGACTTCGGGATAAAATGGATAAGGATGGAGATGGCTTCTAAGGTGGATCTATTAGGGTTGTAAGCAAACTATAAAGTATCACTGGGAATGTTTATAGACTGTTGAAGGCGTTTGAGGATAGCTTTTTCAGTCAATTTAAGAGCTGAAGATGTTAACGTTATTCGACGAAAACGTTTGGAGAGGATAGAATGTTTGGATGTTTTGGGGATTTTTATGATTGTGACCGGCCTCCAACAGTCGGGATAGTAGAAGTGTTAAGAGATTGATTTACAATGGAGGTGACTGCCCCAGCTAGGTAAGCAGCACCATATATGGAGACGGCTGGAGGTAAATTGTCCGGGCCAAAGGCAGAAGACGAGTTGCAACTGCTTAAAATTTTTAACACAGCACAATATGAGAATGGTTCTGCATTACAAACATTATGTGACCAGTAGGCAGGACTAATTTCCGATGACTGGAGCAGGACTGCGGCATTGAAATCATCAACATCTACATCCAATTTCGACCGTACTTTCATCCTTCCTCGGAGAAGTCCTATACCTTACCACAGGTGTTTGCTACTTACAGTCGTCAGAATGCGATCGGAGAATAGTGCGATCAATCTATTTACTTCAGCTTTGATAAGCGGGGACCAATACCTGCCAGCTGAAGCATTGTGAGACTTGTATGCACGTTCCTTTTGTCGTCGCAGCGACTTTAGTAGGGGAAAGTTTATCCTTCCGTTGGACACAGATAGGCTTTCAATAGGGCAGCAGTAATGATAAACGGTACTGATTGTTTGGGTGAATAGGGGGACACACGTGAACAGAGAAAAATGAGATGATGAAAACCATAAAGAGGAATGCCTGAGAGATTCATTGAGGAGAGAAACTCCTGTAGATGAGAAGTTACGGAAACGAAATCTGAAGTGGTAAGATATTCCATCGTGTCCATAGATCTACCGAATGTCTGAAGTCTTCGATAAGAAGACCGGAAAAGGTAACTAAGGATTCCTATATCCAGTGTAGCATAATAGCATTTTCTAATGAAGAATGCGAAAATGGAGTTTCCGCACTTTGTGAAATACCTTGGCGACCAAGGAAGATCCCGATAAATAGTTATTCCGAAGTATTTGACTGGGAACTTTCTGGAAACTTGTTCTCCATTGATAACGATAAGCTAGCTGGTCTTCACTTCATCAGTGTATTGTTCGCCCTTCATCAAAGGAGGGGAGCAGGAAGGAATTCATACGAAAGTTGACATGTGACAAGTCAGGGAGCAATGAAACGTTATACATGAGTTTGGGGTACATGTAGAAAGTTGAAAAAATCACGACATACCCAACAGCATTCGTATATTTTTTAAGCAAACAATCATCAGAAAACAGGTGTGGAAGAAATGTAGGTGGAAAATAGGAAAGAAGAGAAAGCAGCAGCTTATGGGATTCCTTCAGTGAAAAATACTATGTAAATTCTAGGCGATGAGTAAAGTAGTTGCATAATAGACTGATTACAGGCTGCTGAATGCCCTTCTCGGAGAGAGATAGTACGAAGAAAATTTGTCCGATCGATACATTTCTGGACGTCAACTTAGTCAAAAAAGTTGAAGAGCTCTTCATGTACGGTTCAGAGAAGAAGAAACACAGTGAATGAAGGACTTTAATGCATCGAGGGTTGACCGGATGATCCGATAGACAAATTGAGTGGGATCACGTGCATCTAGCCAGGAGGGCATCTTCTGCAATAAAACATTTTTTATAAACATTCAGATCAACAGACATGCAAGCAATGGAGGGAAATGTAGATGTTCCCTTCCTGGATACTAGCGTGTTTGAAATCGCTCTCAAGCAACCTGAAATACAAAGCTGAGTGAACCATAGGTTGAGCAGCTCGGTAAAACAGGGTAGACAGACATTGAATATTCTCTGAGCACAACCGAGGAGAGTTTGTCTGGAATTCATGTTTATTTGAATTCAGAGTGATGAAGGTTTGATAACTTCCGTTTGGCAAGGAGATCTATCTCTTTTGACGTCGGTGTGTTAGCACATCTGGGGAAAAATGTGATTCAGCAACAGCACCGTCACAAGTCAGACAAACTATGTGTTGTACTTACGACTGAGATGGGTGATCAAAACTTGTGAGCCTTCATCGTGCGTCACCCCGGCCAAAATTGGAACTGGGTCAAAACGTCCCTGTTTCCGTTCTTCCAATGGGATTCGGGGCAAAAATCCAGCTGTACCATCCACAACCGGTGTCCAGATGAAGTACGGTGCTCCGTTAAGAGGAGTGGGGCTGCAATACGTAAGCAAAGACAAACAGACAAAAGATAAATGAATTTACTCGGTTGTTGTAAGTTAAGATGAAGTGAAACGCTGATGTGATCGTGTTTTTATTACACATCTTTGCTCCATAGACATTAGAAGGGATGAACCCATTGGCCAGGGGGTTTGGTGATCAGGGATGGGAACCCATAACCTTGGTTCTCAGGCTCAAAACCCGAGTTATATAAGGAGCCGGTAAAAGAAAACGTTTGATACGGTGAAAAGCGAGTTTCCATAGGGCGGAACTGTTCAGTTCAGTCAAATCCTAGCTTTGCAGCAAGAATACTTGATTTGGCTGATATTCGCGAGGAAGTAAAAAGTTAGAAGTCAATGAAAACAACAAAACCAGTTGAATGACCAGAATAATCACAAATTTCACCACAAATTCAATCACATCCTCCGTAGTCATCTGATCCCGTAAGTTACAACCAAAACGTTACGTGGATTTTGACCATGAGGTTTCAGTCACTCTCACCAGTGTGCTTCAGGCCCCATGGTTTGTGATTCCAACCCAGCCACCGCCATCCAGCTTTGTTGTCGTCCGGTTCAACGCCGCGACTCACAGAGTAGTGGATCGCCAATCCGGGGCTTAGGCCATTAGTTTCTGTGATAGAATAGTCGGTTTTCGTGACAAAGGGGTTTAGCCTGACCGCTATTCATCACACAAAGATGTGGAATAAAACAGTTCACAAGCCCACACCTCTAATAATCAAACTTGTCACCCCTATTCAAGAATTCATTAGTCTGCACTTTCAAATCTATTTTCAATGTCGATATCTTCATGCAGTGCGTATGAATATGGAATCCGTGCGTGTGGGGGGGGGGCCTATCTAGACCAGTGAAACATATGAAGATTGGACAGCTGAATGATCAACCGATTTCGACCAACGCAACTCCTTCTTCTACTGGTAGTGATGTTGCATTCGCAGAACGCGCTCACAAATTTACCAAGACACGTTGTTGCACGTATCCTTGATGCAGCAACCGTACGACCAGAGTGATCAGATTGTAACATGATGCAATGGAGTTTTAACGACACAACGATTGCAACACGGATACCACAGATTGTGAAAATTGGTCACCATTAAATGATCTCTTAAATTAGGTCAGAGAAATTCAATATGTAATCGATCTGGAAAAGGGAATCGAAAACACTGATCTGTCTTTTATACCTGTTCACTGAACTTTCAAGACGTCAGAAGGGAGAAGTCGGGGTTAAAAATTGAAAGCAGATGTTCAGTGCTTTTTAACTTTTCACTCCATGCTTCATTTGCTCCGCACACGACAAAATCCTCCAGATAGTCGATTCAAATCCTTTACTCCTTGCATATAACAAGTAGTGAGGTTGTAATGTTTCTGACCTAGTCCAACCCTGGAGACAAGTGCCGAAACGAGCGAGGTGTGATGTCTGCATTAAGCCCATTAAGATGTGCTGTGATATATCGTGTATATTTAGAATAGAAAACGATTTGATCAGCTGCCCAGTAGTGAACTGGGTAGTTCATGTGAGGTTCAGGATTCGATCTCCATTGGGTTCGATGGATTCACACCGTAGATGAGACCCGACCCGGTCGAAACAGCTATCCAATGCTTCCTAGCTTTTCATTTCAAGTTTCACTTAAAAATCAGTTTTCAAAAGCGAACGTTCCAAAAAACTAATTTATTAACATCACCACCGTCACTTGATCCCTCGGGTGGTAGATGATCAAATAAACTGAACTAGTTTCCAACAGTCACGGTTTCCACATTTTTAACAAAGGCAACTGAAGCATTAACACACTATAAGGGATTCGTTATTAACACACCCGTCCTCAACTCCATCTGCTAGTTGCTTTCGGCGTTAACTCTACGTCATCCGATTTTCACTCGGAATTTTACTTATTCACTAAGTTTTATTACATTTTGCTCTAATAATTGCTGTAGATCGATATAAATATCAGTCTAACGCGACTTCCATCGCTTTACAGATCGAAGATCCGCGAACATTAAACGAAAGAATTCAGTTTGATGAGAAATATCAATTTCAATAACTTCTTCCCAAGGGTTAATACACCTAAACATAGAGTTTAAGATTATCAAATTACTGTAATGTTCTGATGTGATGAATATGATCAGTTGGTTGTGATGTTATTATGACTGCACAATTTTTTGAAGATCGGTTCTCAGTCCACTGACGATATCACCTGGACTGGTGACGTAAGTTTTGCAAGCAACTTGCCAAACTCAGCGAACAGTCGAAATGGAGTTGTTATAAGTGGTTTGGAAACGACAGGGTCGAGTTTGTTGTTGTTGCTGTTGTTGTTCTTGTGTGATTTGGAAACATTTGGACTCGATGGATTGAGTGAGCTCTTCCGACTCCGGTCTGTGTCGACTGAGTCGGGTCGGGTAAGAGAATCGACTGAACAAATCGCTTTTGAGAACAAAGGGACCAATTGAGTGGGTGAATAACCTCCGCTTTCACTGGAGCAAAGTGCCGTCGACAAAATGTTTTGATGGGGTTGCTAGTACTTTATTGATCACCTTAAATGCATCCTCGTCTGCTTGATGGCCCATGTCTGCAAGACAGTTCACCATTGCGTTTGTAATCGTTTTCCTTGAACCCTTACTCAACCTGGTCGGCTTGGGCTCCTTGGTTCTTTGTGCTAGTTGTATGATCGTTCATCCCAATTAACTTGCTGAACACAAAGAAAGTGGTATATTATCATAGATGAGGTGAGTATATGCAATTTATATTGAGCACTTACGGAGACGATCCATCGGTTTGTGAATCGGCTGCGTGGTGTTCCAGCGGGAAAGTACTAGCAATGGCCGTTTCTAATCGGTTTATTAAAATCTCACAATTATAATCTACTTCAAAAGGAAATTTAATGAAGAGCTATTTCGTTTTCACTGTTGCCAGTGGTGTTCTTGGAGGATGTTCTGTCACATCCAGAACAACTCGTTCCGGATAAGCATTTTCAAGGTACGTTTCTTTTATATTCCGCAGTTCCTCGGGTACACTGTCTTTTGAACGAATTCTCTTTGCTAGATACGCAAGGGTTTGAACTGAGTTTCTCCCAATTTTTCCAGGTATAAAACTGAAAAACTGAGAGAGAGAAGGAGTACCATCCTGCTCATATTCTTTTACGGTAAACGGCGTTATTACCGCGCGTCTGTAGCATCTTGCGATTTTTACATCCAGGAAGTGAAAATTATCTTCCAGTTCCATTTTGAACGTAAAACTGGTTGCGGTGTGGGCAATACTGGGGGTATTTAAAAGCGTCTCTATAAGCTTTTGCTTTTCGACCGAGGTGAATATATCAGCCGCATACCGGCAGTTCAAATGGTAGGCTTCTTAGTTCAGTGACGTTGGTTCAGCATCAAAGTAATCAAAGTAGGCACCACATATTGATTCTCGCCTGTTGGCCGAGTTTGGCAATTTGTTTGCAAACGTTTCATCACCAGCTCGAAGTCACATCTTTAGTGTGCTCTGCATGTACCCGTTCGCTTATATGTGTTCTTCAGCAACTATTTTGTCCTTTGTTTTCACTGTGTTTAGCTCTTTTCGCTGTTGAACTCGTGCGATCGGAGAGAAGTTGTTCTCCCTTCTGAATTGCGATTTTTGGTCCGTTCTCGGGTGACGGCGTGACCTTCCGTTACGACATTGAATCCTTGAATTGCATTGATATGTACACGTTAGCCAGTTCGATGTGTCCGCTGACTGAGTTGACTGAAGCGTACCAAGTCTCGATAAATCCTCTGTGTTTTGACAGGGCTCAATTGATGATTCCCGCTGATTCGAAGTTGTGTTTGTCTTTGACTTTCGTGGATGAAAATCAACGATAGTAACCATACCCTTTGACTAATCATTAACGTTCACGGATCCTTGTTGATCGTTTTCTATCAATTTATCCGATATACTGTTTTGGGCACCACAGTCATCACGTATGCCTAAGTGAATCTGTGAATCACTTCAAAACTCAATGAAAACAATTGTTGTTCTAAGTATACGCGTATCATTAGGAAAAATTGGATATTTACTGAACTTCGCGGTGCACGGGACATCCAGACCCCCTCGTGAGACAGTGTTCCGGTTTCTATTCCAACCCAAACCTTTCAAGATGAACCTGGAGGCTCGATCATATGGGAGTAATGGTGGTCTACTTTACTTTGGCATATACTAATCTTAGCAGATATGATGCCAACTTAACCATCGGCTGAAAGAACATTATACGAGCATAGTAAAAACAAAACGCCTTCACAAAATTGCTGAGGTTTTTTATGTAGTCCACAATTAAGTGTGATTAATAGAAGAAGCAGTTTGATTATGCAAAATCGAGTCTATTAATAACGTTGCATGTTCTTTCTACTCCTGAACCATTTTGTGCAAAATATGTCATTTTCTAAATTTGACTGAAAAATTTCACTGAACGGTGGTGTTGTAAAATTTATTCCAGGATCGATTTCACCTTATCTCCGCAGATCACATGAAAAAGGATATAATTTAAACAACAGTCATGTTGCGAGTAAAATTTCCATACATTCCGTGTTTTATAACAAGCTAAGGCCAAGGAGGTCAATAATTCTTTCTCTTTACATAGGCTAGATCTCACCGTTGCGTCGCTATTGGTCCAATGAACTCTAACACTGGGCAAATCGGGGTGGAGAGACTCACAGATGATCTCTCAGACCAATGCTTTACTGCAAGTGACGTCGGATAGAAACACCTATCACACTAAGTGACCTTGACTGTGTGATTCTGATTGGCTGTTGTGAATGCGTTCAATTACTACTTTGTCCAAGTACATTCTCATCCATCTGCTTGACGTTTCTGTCCCTCTTATCAGTTGGTAAGTATAATAGAATCCATTCTTTCTCTTTCTGTTCTACATCCCTGACTGGCTTTATTACGTCTAACTACTCAAAATCCTGCTACCACGTTTTATTTTCGACGATGGTAAGCTACATCTACNCTACCCCCCCCCCCATCATTCGGTACACAAAACTCGTCGAGAACAGAATGAATACGATGAAAATCAAACACTCGGAAAACCGTTATTTCAAAAATCCTATGGTTCTTCATGGCAATCCAGAACCAGATCTGGTCAATCTAATCAAAACCTTGCAAGTATTACTAATTTGCAACTCGTTCGCACGGTAGGTTGTGTGGTTATCGAGTTCGCTGCATATGAAAGACGATCAATACCAAAAGCTCAAGTCATCAGCCATAGATCGACACCTTCTAATGACGTAAAACTAGATCGACCGAAGTGTGGTATTTCGGAAAGTCTACATGTCACGAATCGCAAGATTGCTAAGGTTTGCCGAAGCGATTGCTTTCAATGGACAGCAGCCCTCCCCCTGTGTTCATAAAGAGGTATTTTTATTTTACCTTATCTTTACCCCGGTAAACTGGTCCTCGTTTTACCCCTCCATCTTTTGTTTTATTTTGATTCACTTGTTGCCATGCTAAAGCCCTCTATAAGCGTTCAGCTTTCTGTGATATGCACCACGTCTAGATGCAGCAAAATCGTCCTGGATGTATATCGTTCACTATTGCGACAAGGACGTATCTTTGGAAAAAGGACCCCCTCAAACCCAAACACGAGAAACCAATCATACATATATAAGGCAGTTAGAACTTACTATGAAAAGTCCAGAATCTCTTTTGCTGTTTTCTGATACCGTAGGCATCGCATCAACGCTGGTGCATCAATACGCGCTGAATAGGGCACGAACAGTCGTGGTTTGACAGACCCGTTTCCGAACTGACCTTCTCGTACTTCAGAAGGGGGCGGAGGAACCCATGTTTGTCCACGCATTGCAGCTTGAGCTGCGGCCACCTGTTCCCCCTGCACGGACGGACAACCTAGCGCTCGACCCAGCTCAATGGCATAATATCGGCTACGCACACGATCCGGCTCGGTGACAGCCCAACCGGATAGGTCCGATCCGGAGATCATAATTACCTGGTGAAACAGGTCTGGATTTCAAATTAGAAAATAGTAAATAACAAACAGAAAGAATTTTTGAATGAACATGTAATTGCTTTTGTCAAACGGAAGTGCAGATCAATAAAAAAAATGTTCAAATTTGCTACTGAATGTCCAGAAATTAGCCATTTAGGTTGGTTGGTAAAAGGTTACCATCGCAATAATCACCAATGAAACCACAAATTGAAAGACGCCGGAAGAACGTTCTAAAAAGAAATTATTATATGAGAAGGTGGGCCAAATGAACAGAGCAGAAACGATTTGGTGCTTTCTATTGGTGAGCAGTTGTTCGGCTTAATGTATTATACAACAAACCGTATTTTTCGCCTCATTTTTTAATTGCTAAATACTAAAGAAAGCACTGGTTAAGTTTCAAAATAACTACTAAATACTGGGCTTTACTGATGCAGATGACACCAAAGACACCGTATCGCTATCGAGCAAAGTAAAATAAATCATGTCCAACGATCACAGACAACCACCACAATTCAAACTTAATCACAGTAAATAATAACACCAAAGCATGATGAATTCACTCCAAAATATCCAGTTTAAATTGAACTGTTGAACTGATTGCAAATGAATGCTCCGCTTTGGCGGTGATATTTTGAACCGATTCCAAAACCGTGCAAAACTGTGGGAAGGTGGGAGGAATGCTTGATCACTTCATCAAACAACATGCTCAGTAATTCAACACTTATCACAACGGGCCATTATTGCAAATACGTGCACCAAGGATTTGATCACTGTCAAAGTGACGACTGTCCACAGCGAATGACCGAGTAAGTGAAACCAACCTGCGTAACCCGGTTGTGTTTGTTGTTGGTGCTGTTGCTGTTGTGGTGGTGGGACTGCGGCATTGAGTATTTATTACCATACTGAAACATCTACACAGTACCTCGAAGGTCTGTCAACGATTTATGAGACAAGGGGATGCTGAATCGTTTTAGGCAAAAATATTTTAAACCCCTGAAGACTATGCAACATAAACGAAAAAGGTTTTAGTCCGCTTTAACCATTACTCCTAAGATAACTCATCGCTACTATTGTCTAAGCGAGATATTTGATTAACAGTAATCACTTAAGGAAGCAAAACTGGGATGCATTATTAAAAAATTACACACTGAGTTTTCTCATCCAAAACGTCAACTGCGCTGTCGAAAAATATTAAAAGAATTACCAAATAGAATGTTCAATGAAAAACAATCACTCATTTTGAGTCGAAAGAACAAATTAATGTTCTCACAGTAATAAAATTATAATTAAGTTAAAATTGTGATCAAATTATTTGCATGATTGTGGTAAAAGCATAGGAAGTCATGACAATGGAACCATCAAGCTGTCCACAGATCTAGAAAGCTATTTTTATCGAACCATTTCGAGATTGGAGTTCAAAAAATCAGCCATTTTTATAACCAAACAACCGTTTGTATTATTACAGTTGCTATCCAGCATGTCCCGATTTGTTTGGAAAGTGAGAAACTAACGAGATAATTATTGTCTCCGAGACTATCACAATTTGAAACCTACCATAAGCGATTTTTCCAATTTTTGGGCCGTACTTTTAAACTGACCATCAACGAGGTTGTAATCAATCAACATGTGGTGTTGTTTTTGATTTGAATAAAAGCAACCCGCGTATAACAAGGAGTTGGCGAAAATAACACTATTGGGAATCTATGTAGCTTAGATAAAAACGAATCAGCTCACCTTGGCCACGACTTGCCGGCGACACAGTGTGTAGTCCAACACTTGCGGCCCCGGCACTTTCCCCCATGAGCGTGATTCGGTTGGGGTCTCCACGAAACCACTCGATATTCTCTTTCACCCACCGAATAGCTAACAACTGGTCCCACAATCCGTAATTGCCCATAGAAGCTTCATCGCCGGTGGACAGAAAACCTTTGTTTAAAAAGAAAACAGAATGCTCATTGGTGAGGGTTTGAAGTCCCGATTCGACTGTTCGCAGTTCGAGTCATGACAGGGATTCAAAAAGTACGCACTGATGACGAGTCCCAGCTAGGCGAAACAGATGTCCAGTGCTCTTTGTCGGTTATCACAAACATTTCCATCGCATTAAGATGCTATGAAGTTCGTTCACGTTACATTGAGAGTGAGGCACAAATTTCAGAGAGGGTTTCACAGAATCAGAATTGTAATAGAAAAATTGAGTATTTTAGAGACCGAGTAAAACAATGTAGTTTGTGTGAAACGAACAATATGCACTGAAGGAAACTGTGAATTCACTAAATTCCTGTGCGACTGACGAACTTCTAAACCGGTTAACGCAGTGAAGCGGAATTATGAGGTATCTCAAGAAAAAAAATAAATGCCGAAAAACCCCGTTTTTATTACAAATCAGTGTGCGATGAACAGCAAACGGGGCGAACCCCATAGTCACGAAGACCTGCTGTTCTTTGCTGAAAACCAGCAAGCTAAGCCCCAGGGCTTGGAGTGGTGAACCACATAAGGCCCCGCTAGGTTAGGCGTGGTATAGAACCGCGAGACAGCACATCTGCCTACGATCAAAGTTGGGTGGCAGTGGCGGGGCTCAAACCTCGGACCACAGGGTCCAAAGCACGCCTGTAAAAGCGACTAAAGCACTGCGCCACCACCACGAAAAAGTATGCCCTTAAGCATAGTCTGCACAACTACAATCCATGCTGTTTTTGAAGGGTATTGATACAGTTATTTATTTATTAAACGTAACTAAAATTTCCTCTCAAATAGAAGAACGATTCGTCAGTTCCTTGCTTTTCAAGGGTCATTTTGAGGTAAATTTTTCAAATTAAAAAACCGGATAGTAACAGTAATTTCAGCAATGCATTTTGTATTGTTAAACTCTACCTTCAAAGCTATCAAACGTGTGCTTTTCACTATTACGGAGTGCTTTACAGTCGACCGGCGTGGATCAGTTAAAAAACAAGTGTTAGAAAACCATTCAAACGAATTTTGTTTGGATAAGCTGAATGTGTGTAATTCACGTGATCCGGAAAACATTCAAACCTATAAGGCATCGGTGGTTAACGAGACTAAAAACATATGATCAACCATTACTGCAAAAGCTAAATTATGTAACCGCATAGCTGAAGAGAAATTATCATCTTCAATTATCAATTCTCATTTACAAATACAGTATCAATTATGTAATTATTTTATGTTTGATTATTCTTCAGTGAGTCTTGTAACGCAATTTTGCCTGAAAACTTTCCAAAGCATTTTCACAATGACAGGAGTGTTTTGGATGAATTCACATAAAAATTAACGCAATACCTTGCGTACTCAAATATTAGTGGTTTTTTCCAGATATTCATTCGGTTTGCAATCACGAGGGCCTGAATGAATGTTTCAGTGAAGTGGAAATTGGCATTAAGCCATGTTCACCGATGAGTTAAACTATTTTAAGTCTGGAAAATGGTTGGTTTGATTATTTTGTAACGTTTTATAAGTGACGTTTCTGGTTCATTGTTGATCACCTTTTTCCTCAGAGGGCAACAGAATCACAAACACAGGAGTTCGTGGAATGGCGGTTATGGATAAATAACACACAGAATAGCGTACCCTTGTTTATTTCAATCCAAATCATTGTCCAAGACGCAAGCTAGTTTGTCATTTTGTTTTTTCTATAGTTTGTTTTGTGAAGCAGGTTAATTTACTCATACTTTTAATAATCCTCCGGTTGGACAAAATCTTACTCGTAAGAAGGTGCTAAATCCGGACACAACTGTCATAAAGCAATATACATCATGCTTTGACGACAAAAAAAGGTCTTATAATATTTTAAGTGACATTCGGAATAAATGATTTATGATTCGTGATGGAAAGTACTCACCAAAAGGCCCTAAACGATAGTTTAGAGAGACGAAGACAACACCTTTGGAGGCCAAGACGTGTCCCGGATAAGCATGATTCGATCCACACACGTAGCTCCCTCCGTGGATATGAATAATCACTGGATATCGGATATTCGGATTCTCGTGTGTTTGCTGTATAAACAGAAGACATGTAAACGAGCAAGCACTTTGAAAGATAAACGAAATCAATGTAGCAAGATCTGATGTGGGAAACAGAATAGACTTTATGTAATTGCATTAAAATGATCAGTGTAGGTGTAAAACTGCAAAACGTGTGTAAGAAGAATTAAAAATTTAAGCTGATTTATCGATAATTGAAAAGGTATGAAGTTGAAAAAATAGATAAAATCGGCAGTCGACCAGCTCCATATTTGTAAGTGAAAGGACCTGTAAATCTTTAGTCGGAATATATTACAGGGTGGGGCTTACCCGTAGGCCCTGTTTCCTAAAAGGATTCCTTTTGCAAAAAATAAATGAAGTCTAATCGGAAACCAGCGAAACACCTGACAGATAATTGAACTTTACTGATTGCCGCCACGCTCGTCATGTACACAAATTAAGTAAAAATCTATAGGATAGACAGGCGTCGGGCTTAAGTGATGGGAAACATTGAAGGCGAACTTCTATAGTCAAAAAATAGACTACAGAAACTAACTGTGCAGACATATATTTTGAAGCATTCTGATTCGGCAAAAAGTGACGAGAACACCATTGCTGTCGGTCAGCTGCTATATCCTTCAATCCCCAATCAGCCAGTTTTAGAGTTCTGTGGATCTTATCGTGAGACGCGTGAGATAACTCTACCTAACTGCTTTTTAGACTTCTTCAAGCCCCGTTTACAGGTCATCGGTTGAATTTCAAGCAATTTCATCCAACCTGAAGCGAAAACAACAAATAAAGAACACTGCGGAAGAAGACAGCTGAGCACGCTTAATACGTGTCCTAACCAGCGAAACCAACTTATATGAACTTGATTTGATAACGGATTGTCCATCGCATCCTCACCGAATACTCGACGACTTACCTTGGGGTAACTTAAACGGTCACACTATCCAACTCGCATCAAACTACCTAAACTTTGACACTCAAGGGCTCCTAGACGGCAAATAGCTTCCATGCGCTTCAGGATATCTCGACCATAAAGGAAAACTAACCAAGCAGTTTTGCAGTATAGGCAATCCTTCAGTTCCAGGAAAACATCAAGGTAGAGCCAAGACTGCATCAGTCCTGAGTAAACTGCTCGTGTCTTGGAAACTTGAGCGATTACTTCCTTAACTAAGCTACCGACAATTTTCACACAGGCTAACAGAAGACACAATACAGTATAACTAAATAATTCTTGACTATCAAACATTAGAGCCGGTGTAGACGACACAATATTGTAGCATCGATTTGCACTTTAGAGCTGCGAAACGTATGCCAGATGGAGTAACAAAATTTATAATTCTTCTAAGAATTTGAAATACAATCATTGACCCAGGAAATACAAGCAGAAAACTATAGATTAATATATTATTGTATTCACCAAATTCATCAGCAGGCTATGTGAACTTTTTCCAACGTTCATTATCTCAATTAATAGAAAATGAATGGGGCAAGAAGAGTTGGTACTAAATTTGCTTCTCATAAAATTGGCTGCTATTCACTCTAGTCTGTTCCGATGCAACCCACCCAAAGGAATAACCAAAAAAACAGTAACTCAAGCCAGCACACTAAAGTAAACGATCAGTGATTGTATAAACTAATGTAAATAGTTTTGAACAATCTTTAACAATATTTTTACTTATACTTGTCTGGGTCGTTTGATATGATAAGAATTTGCTTGAGAAACCATATTATTCATCTTTATAGCTTCCATTGAACTAAAGGGTTAGATTGGTTAACTAGGCAAATAAGCATTCAGTGTGAGACGAAAATAGTGACTACAATCGATTTTCCTCTTTATTATACTTTTGCCAAATTTTTGATTGATTCGTGGCCGCCGATGCATGCATACATAAGAATGGTTAAGGGATAACCATGACACTGATACCATAATGAGTGAAACGAGAGCTAATGCAAGCAGCACAGTAAACTGAAGGCAATGCACCGTTTTACCTTTGCAATGATACCACCACATATTCCAAACAGCAAGGAAAAATTAGTGAGGCAAAGTTGATTCTAGTAAAATGAGAATATCTCCTAAAGCGTATTTAAAGCAGGGTTACATTTTGCTAATCAACGAAATCTCTGGAGCAAAAGCAATTTATCCATTCCGTTGAAAGAGCAGGTATATGACACACTAGAACCTTCCATTTTGCCTGTTCGCCGAGCTGGGCAATTTGCTTGCAAACGTTTCATCACCAGCCGAGGTGACATCATCAATGCTTGTGACGTGGCAGTGTTCTGGCTGTACAAGAACCTATTGTTTCTACAGGACTGGGAATATTGGCCTGGCCGAGTAAAGAAACTATTATCAGTTTTCGGGAATCGATATATACAGAGCGTCTTAAAACAGATAGAATCCCTGAAATAGACAGAATGTTAAGCCATTCTCTGAACACAGGCTGGGTTGCGGACAATTGGAAGCACGCTACAACTGTTCCAATCTTCAAGGGAGGTAATCAACGGGATTCGTTCAACTACTGACCCGTCAGTCTCACCAGCATCGTTGCTGAGCTTCTGGAGAGCATTCTATGGGAATAGGTAAGTTGGTACCTTCTTCGAGTCGGGTTCTTTTGCAACAACAAACACGGGTTCACCAAAAGCGTATCCCGTCTCACAATTGATATGTTGCCTGGACGTATTATCAAAGAAATCAGATAAAGGGATGGAAGTCATAGCTTCGGTTGCCCGCGCTTCAGAGATCATAATTATATCCAAACAATCCAATGAAATGTTTGTATACCAAATTTGTGTTTGTGGACCTCAAATAACTTGTCATTGGAAAAGTTCATTTTCAGCATTTTACAATCCTGAAGAATGACGCATTAACAGAATCCATGATGTTGATGGAATATTTTTTAGTTCCTGTAATATCTTGTGTTCTTATGGAACATACTTAACTAGGACCTTTCTGCAACATATTATTATGTTTGCCCAGTCAGCAAGAGTGTCACCGTTTAGTCACCGAAAACACACCGTTCATCCGGATCCGGATGAACTTTCTGTAATTCACTAGACAATCTTTGTATAGCCGTGAGTCCCGGCCCCTGAATGCTGACGATGAATTTCTATGCTAAAACATTTCTTGTTTTATTTTTAGGGCGAAAATTGATTAATTATTATGAAAAACAGCCCTCGAAGGAATTCGAATAACTCACATTAGGATAGAATATATTCAAATATAAACAGTCTTCACTCATAATGGGAGAACTCCCAAATAGTGCTCTTAGGTATTCCTCGTGCTGCATACAGGCTGGCCTTAGGGTTTTTGCATACCAGGGGAATCTTGTATCCAAGTAGGCTGCTACGGGGTTCTGTTGAATGAAACAATGATAAATAAAACAAACGTTTTAGTAACTTGCTCTGAACCGCTGATCCCCGATAGGTGGTGCAGCATAAGGTATTCCTAAAAATTCATTGACCAACCTACCACGGCTAGGTGGCCACTGAGACCAAGTATAATCGTAATTCACTATCATGGAAGAACCGATAAAACGACCCAAACCAGGTCTGGAATAAGTAATATTACTGGAACGTACTTAGGAATATCCACAATAACGTCGTTTGGAGAGGGCCCAAACTTGCCTATTTCAGGAACATGAGTAAAACGTTTATTTGGAAGTGGAGTGAACAGAGGTAGTTTATAAGGGTTGATCTGTTCATCGTAGTTCCACCAATTTTGGCAGTGAGAAATAATTAAGTTCAGTGATGCACAGCATATTACACAGCACCATGTAAAACGAACTGATGACATCCGGTGACTTGAAATGAACCGCTTCCGCAGTAAGATGATAATAATTCAAATTGGTGTGTCAACCAAAAAAGTTGCACTTGATGCAACTAAAACATCAGTTCAGTTCAGGTCAAATCAATTCATTTTAGTTTAATCCGATTCAATAGGATCAAATTTTCTAGGAATTTGAGGCCTCATTCTTATAGTTCGCCTGATTCCTGCTCGACTTCATCGACAGACAGGCAACCTTTGTATGGCCACAACCCCCTTCCTGAAAGTTGACTTTACATTTGTATATTCAGTAAATTAAAAGGAAGAAAAAAGAGAGAAAAGTTAAGAGCTGTACGTTTCTTCGCCTTAATGCTTGGTTAATAGTTCCGAGAACCTGAAGCGTGGTCCATTGAACGGTAAAAGCCGGACAATTGTAGACCTTAGCCGGACACCACTTTTAATCTACAATCAGAATGTACGTTCGCATTTTTACTTCAGTACGAACGCCATGTGACGTTTGTTTTATATAATTGAAAACTGCTGTATCCTTCCGCGAGGGGAACTTTCACTTTTTCGCTTTCGCTCGGTTTTGCTCGTTATCGCGCTCGTTGGTTCGCTCGCCTTCTTGCTTTGACGCTAACGTTCGTTAGCCGGTACCGGTACTGTCTCTGTGCCACGGTACCCCAATAAACGTCTACAAACACAAGTCTTCGGGTGCAATCAGCTGTAACTTCGTTGTGCTGCGAGTTCGGGGTCCCTGTTCTGAGGCGCGTCACGCTCGGTCGTAGTCGATGTTACTTCAATTGGTGAGTCTGGCAGGAAAATTGCTTTTCCTCGGTAAGTGTGTAGTTTTGTGTCTCGGTAGCACAATATATATTTTTTGATCGACTTTATTATCGAAGCTTTATGTCATCCAAAAATAAGACACGTTTAACCAGCCCAGACTTAACCCTTAATACGGTGGTGTTTCGTCCGATTCCTTTCGTCTCCCATGATCCCGAGGTTTGGTTAGTAGCGGTAGAGCTGCAGTTTGCGCATAGGAATGTTAAGACCCAACGCACACTGTTCGCGTTGGCGCTTAAAGCCATTCCGGGCGACCAGCTGTCTTTTTTGCGGGATTTAGTTTTGAATTCCCCTCATGAGTACCCTTTTGACAAATTGAAATCAGCCATCCTCGATGCTCTCCCCCCATCTAAGAAGAAACGGCTGCGGAAGCTATTGGCACGCCACCCAGTGGATGACGCCAGGCCCAGTCAGCATTTAGCCCACCTGAGATCCCTCGCCGGACCTCACGATGCCCATTCGGACATCGTCAGGGCGCTATAGATTGAGTTGCTGCCGGTCCACCACCACGGTGACAGCACTCCTAGAGGACACTTCGCTCGACAGGTTAGCTTCCATTGTCGATAAGATTATGGCCCGGGTTGGCAACGCTGAGCCTTTGCTAGTCGCCACGACTTCCCATCAGTCTACCTCGTCACGTTCTGCGCAGCGTGGCAAACCACGCTGTATTCACGAGCGCCTATCCTTTAAGGATAGAGTCTCCCAATCAAACTCGCTGGTTTCTATGGACCGGGCACGCCGTGGGCTAGCTAAGGTTGCAAAGCCCATCCTCCCCCCGGTCCAACGTCCCAAGTCTAAACCCTCAAAAGCGGGTGCGGACGGTTATTGCTGGTTCCATAAAACTAATGGACCAGGTGCCCGCAGATGTAACCCCCTTGCACTTACGTCGCGGGAAACGCCACCACCGGCGAGTAACTGCGGCCGTCCTCGCCGGCCCACCCATCCCCCAGTTTGGCCGCCTATTCTAAATGCAAGATTACTACACACGCACTAGCTTCCTCGTTGACACGGTAGCCCAACTTTCCGTCGCACCTGTCGGTAGCAGCAAGCCTCGGGCTTCACAACTTCGGTTGTGCGTTGCGAACGGCACCCCCATTCCTACTTACAGTGCACGACGACTAACGTTTAACCTGAGGCCTCGACGACGGTATCCGTGGACGTTCTTACAGGTATCCGCGGTATCGATTTTCTGTAGTTCTATGAGTTACTCGTTGACTCACGTAGATTGCGGTTGATTGATACTTCGTCGAACATTAAATTCACGGGCCTTAAAGCTCGCACAGAAGTTCACCAAATCACAGTTATCTTACCTGATTCGCTCGACTAGTTCCACTCGTTAATGGAACGCTTCTCCAATTTGACTAAACCTATTGAGGAGGTCAACCTAGTGACAGATCGGGTGGCTCACCACATAGTCACTAAAAGACGATGAGTCACGGCGCGCCGACTGGCACCGGACAAATTAACTTTTGCTAGGCGTCAGTTCAAAACTTTGCTTTCAAAAGGCATTGTTCGTCCTCGTTTACACACGGTTCTCAAAAGAGACGGCATTAGCTGGCGACCATGTGGTGATTATCGAGCACTTAACGCAGTGACTCTTTTTGATAGCTGCCCCATTGCTCACATGCATGACATCATTGTGTCACTTCATGGTTCGACTGTTTTTTCGAAAATAGATTTGGCCTACCACGAAATCGCAGTCGCTCTTGAAGACGTTGAAAAAACTGCTGTCACTACTCCTTATGGTCTGTTTGAGTTCCTACGTATGCCTTTTGGTTTGCGAAATGCTGCTCAGACTTTCCAAGGGTTTATCGATAGCATTACACGAGACTTAGATTGTGTTCACTTCTATATCGATGATTTATTAATAGCATCATCCACTGTAGACGAAAATTATCATCATCTGGCATTATTGTTTCAACGTTCATCCCACCATCAAATAGTGGTCAACCCTGATAAGTGTGAACTTGGTCGATCGGAACTTAGTTTCCTTGGCCACAAGATCACACGCGAAGATATTCAGCCGTCTGAGGATAAGGTTCATGCCATGAGAGACTATACCTTACCATCTTCCCTCAAAGACCTCAAAACGTTTTTGGGACTAGTACACTTCTACCGGAGGTTTATTCCCCACGCGGCTGAATGGCTTCGACCATTGAGAGATCTATTTCGTGTCAGTCCACGTAAGCTTGTACTTACGGATTCCGCGCGAGTAGCGCTCCAAGAGGTAGAGTAATGTACAGCACGCACAACGCTCCTTATGCATCCCGATCCATCAGCCATGCTTAGCATAGTGGTTGAAGCATCTGATTATGCCATCGGAGCGGTCTTGCAGCAACACGTTTCTGGGATGTGGCGGCCTCTCGAGTTTTATTCTAAACGCCTCACTCCCACAGAAACGAGGTATAGTACTTTCGGTCAGGAACTGCTAGCTGCTTACAGTGCAATCAAGCAGTGGAAGTTAGGAATTTCACCCTTCTTACCGATCATAAGCCTCCAACGTATGCTTTGTATACCAAGTCTGATCGCTATTCTCCACGAGAAACCAGACACTCAGACCGAAGTTCACAGTTCACAAATGACCTTCGAAATGTGCAGGGCAAGTCGAACTGTGTTGCTGACGTATTATCACGCATTAGCATTAATGCGATAATGCCCACCGTGCTAGCTTTCTCTGCCCTGGCGGCAGCACGGGCAGACGATACTTCATGTCAAGAGGCAGCCCGTTCATCTTCATTGCAATTTCAAGCAGTATCTCTAGCAAAGACGTCTGGCACTATCCTCTGCGACACATCAACAGGCATCCCTCGCGCAATAGTACCTTCTTATCAGCGTTTCGTGTTCCATACCTTACATAGGCTGTCTCATCCAAGTATCGCAGCCACATTACGTCTAGTTACGTCTGGCCGTCCTTGAATAAAGATGTTCTTATGTGGGCGAAACAGTGCCTCCAATGTCAACGAGGTAAGATTTACAGGTACGTAGTTTCACCTGTAGGCTTTTTCGCCACGCCTGACGCTTGATTCGATCATGTGCATAATGACATTGCTGGACCTTTGCCACCTTCACAGGGGTATAAGCGTATACTTACGTGCGTTCACTGGTTCAAAAGATGGCCCGAAGCTATCCCATCTCTATCGAAACAGTGGCTCGACAATATAAAGAACGATGGGTAGCTTTGTACGATTGTCCCTCTACGGTTACCACCGACAGAGGACAACAATTTGAATCCGAGGTTTTCTCCTCATTAACGCGCATGCTATGTACGGNATGTACGGAACGCATTCAAACCACAGGCTACTATCCAGGAGCTAATCGTTTAGTCGAGCGTTTTCATAGCCAACTTAAGGCTGCCCTAAGGGCGCGCGAGAATTCTAATTGGCAAAAAACCCTCCCTGTAGATATGATCGGAATTAGAACTTGTGTCTGTATTGATCGATCTGTGAAAATCCTTCCTGTAAAACCCAGTCATCTCATCTCGGTTCTACATTTCGTGAATTTTACGTTCCATTCACCAGACACCATCCGCCTCATATGTATATAGACATTTGACGTTCCACTCCCTTTGTATATTTACACATCAATCCTACCATTTGACGCTGTTTGTTCATCTGCTTCAATTTTTACCCCACTTATTTTAATCGCAACTTGAGCGCTCACATTTGGGTCGTTCATGTGCAGCGTGACGGTGAGCGTGCTATTCTTACCCAGGCTTATTTTCTTCTATTCAGATTTGTTGAATTACGCTCACAGTAACACTTGGCTCTTGTTTTCAAGTTATTGCGAGATCGCTTTGAGGTTTGTACAGTTTTTATTTGCTTATTTGATCGCTTATTAATGCAGTATCGTAAAGATTTGCCGGATCGTTCGTTTTGTTGACGCCTTTGGATCAAATTTCGGCTATGCGTTGCTCGTTGATCTATTCGGGAGTTACATTGTCAAGGCAGACATCCAATGTTCCGCCACTGAACTTGTCTTCGGCACGACGTTGCGATTGCCCAAGAAATTCTTCACACCGCGGAGTAGTGTCACCAAAGGTATACCGATATACTTTTAACGTTTGTCCATCTTCATGCAGGGACTGTCTCGGGCGCAAACACGAATGCAACAGCGGCAAGTGTTTGTTCCCCCGAATTGTCATCTTGCACGCATGTATTCGTACGGGTTGATTCGGTACGTAAACCTCTACAACAAACTTACGAAGGACGCTTTCGTGTCATTTCACGTCACGATAAGACTTTCAAGGTTGATCGACATGGCCGCATCGATGCGGTGAGCATAGATCGTCCTAAAGCAGCATACGTTGACGAAAACGTTATGCATGCTAACACTAAACGTTCTGCTAATCCCTCCCAGCCTCTGATCGAGACACCAGTCTCACGTTCAGGCTCGCATTATTCTCCCACTGCATTGATCTATTCGGGAGTTGAAGTACTCAAACTTCTCACAATTCGGAACAAGAGAATGTCGTTCGAACAAGGAAAGATCGAGAATGAAGGACAGGAAGTAACCCGGCATGTCACTAGGGAATTGGGGGGGTGTACGTCAACCAATTCGCACTTGAGTGACGCGTAGCCGAACCGATACAAATCCCGA